>JAEIIG010000014.1:0-10693 GCA_018904695.1 Drosophila parvula
ATATCAAAATAAATATTAAGTAAGCTTAATTTCATTGTTATTTACATTATCTATGAATATTTAAACACAATCTCGTGACTGTGGCGTTATGACACTGCCCTGTGGCACTCGGAATAATAATAAACAGAGCTGCTAACGATACATACACATGGTTGCATTCCCCAGAAGTTGAAATTAAGCCGTACTTTTTTCAAGGATTATGACGTGGCCACCTCTTCCATCGATCCAAATTTGGTAATAAAAGTGTCCCTTCGTTTCGTTTTATTTTTTTTTCTCTCTCCTTTTTGTTTGGCCATAAATTAACATTAATTTGGTGACCCCTGACCCCTGTTGTTGTTGTTTTTATTTTGCCTTTGTCTGGGCGTTCGTGTGCATCGTAAAAAGGCAATTATAAAAATTAATGTAATCGATGGGCAGTGGAGATACTAATTGGACTCCAGTCCCGGCAATTGCTTCTGATAATCCTTTGGCTTTTTTTTCCTTTCTTTTTTTTTTTCATTTTTTGATGGACTCTAGTTAATGGATTGGCCGGCAAGGGCCTCTTTTCAGGTGAATATTTGGTTATTTTTTTTTAATATTCTCCACACTGAAAGTCGATGGATCGCTGTCGATGTCCTGTTGATTATCCTTAATGAGCACTCGCCTCTCCTATCCCCCATTCAATTGACTCTTTAAAGGCAGAGAGAGAGGGACTAATTGCTTGAATCGAATCAAGTGGCGGAGCTACATCTTTTCGAAGCTCACACTCAATATTAATTAGTCAGTCCTGGCAGGACATCCAGCAGCAGCAGCAGCAACCACTTGGCGTAAATCCTTTCCAGGACCATGCCGATTGTGCTTAATTAAAGGGCCATGTGGTATACGGAGCCCTTAGGGCGAAGAAGACAGACACAGGACTCAAGACACTTGAAATGCTCCCACTTGGTCCCTGGGTCCTTAATAAACTGATTAAAATTCTTAAGCAAATTGTTCACTTCTTTCCACTTCTCTCAGAAAGATCTGTGACTTTCGTTTGATCTTTCAGTTAATTAAGATACGTTTATCCCTTTTGCTGGAATCACAAATGTTTCCGAATAATCGCAATTGGCGGGTTAGGTCACCTTTCTCACTCACAAATACTCATTAAAAATGTAGTAAGAAAGTTCGTTTGGGTCTTAGATCAGGGCCAATTTGAACTCTGACCTCGGTGCAGCCATTCGGTTTGGCTTTGAATGTCGCCCGTCGACGCGTCTGGCAGCGAGTTGAATCAATAAATTTTGCATTTCAATGCGCGCCCAAGTTTGGTCGCGAAGTCTCAACTTGTTGCACCAGCTGGGGGCAGAGCTGGGAAATGGGGAAAAACGGATACTATATGGCTGGAGAATAATGGGGCAAACGGGCGAAGGCCCTGACTGGGTCTTAGCCAACTCGATTCGCATTTCATTTCATTCATAAGCCAACGACAGAGAGAGAGAGAGAGCGAGCGGGAGTCCTCATTCATTTGCTGTCTGTTGTCGTCTCACACAGATACTCACACAGATACGCCCCAACACACACACACACACACTCGAGCAGAGCTAGCAGCCATTGCACTTTCCACTTTCATTCATTAAAAGGCCCCCGCCATGCCCCATTCCGAGGCCAAGAACTTGTGGCTTTCGTTGGCGAAATTCGGGAAAACATTTTATGGCTCTCAGCACTATTTGAAGATGTCGCCAATTGCCAGAAGATTTTGTGGTTCTTCATTACTATAGTTCTTTCCCCCAAAAAAAGAACTTGTTGCATGTGAAAAAACACGCCAAAGTATGTGTACAAATCCCAAGATTTCCTTCAAGCTAATAACACTTTAAAATAGGATTAACAATATATATTACTTGCAGGGAAAATGGGCTTAAGAATAATATGTTATTAGCTTTTTAGGGATACAAGGGCTTCGACTATAGCCACTCGAACTTAAAGGGTATTATTTATTCTAAGGAAATCTAACTAGTTCTAGGTAGCTATAAGAATATTAGTTGTTTAATAAATATTAGGAAATACTTTTATATTTTGTTTATATTTTTATCTATAATTTATAGAGTTTTAACTATTTATATTGAATATTTCTAAGAATAATCTCTTGCCTTATGGCGTTTTAACTATTTATCGCTGGAGAATCTAACTAGTCTGGGAATCTCTATATTTTTGCACATGCAACAAGTAAGTGAATACTTTAACGAATTCTGGCAGTTGCTTGGGAAAATATAGGTATCAGAGATACATATATTTAGGATATTTTTATAGGATATATATATATGGATATTTGTGATATTTAGTATTTATATACGGACCGCTGCGACTCCGATTGCTGCGATTGCTGCTGCTGCTGGCGCTGCTGCTTGACGGCTGGCGGCGGCCGCTGCGCAGCGGCGGGGCAGCAACGCCGCCGTCGCTGCCGACGTCGACGTACTCGGCCACGTTGCTGCCTCTTGTTGTTGTTGTTGTGGCAAGGATAATGCGGCAACTAGGAGGCTGTTCGCTCAGCTTAGTTCACAACTTTAAGTCAAACTCACACAAAAATACAAACAAACTGCACAAAAAAAAAAAAAAAACAAAAACAAATACAAAAAAAAACAGGACGAAGGATTCAGATTCTGCAAAAAATATACACACACCGACACGACACGGATACGCTGGGCACACGGAGGCACACACACGCAGCAACTTATGCGCACTGGGAGAAAAAAGCGCCAGATTGGCCTAGCATTGCTCTCGCTCTCTCACTATCTGATTTCTCTGCGTGTATTTCAACGAGTCCCTTGCTTCTTTTTTTTTAATAACTTTTCGTCAATGTCTTTCGTTTGAGATCTGCTTGTGGCTCGCCGGCAATTTTAGGCGGAGTTCGTTTTTGGTTTTTTCTGTGTTATTTTTCCGTTGGTGTCCTGCGTCCTGCGGCGCTTGTGGCACGTCTGCGTCTGCAACACCGACTGATGGCGCTGCTGTCAGCCCAATTCGGGGAGTGGACAGCTCTAAGTGGACAGCCCTGGCGGGGCGCACAGCTGTTCCCGGTGGCAGTCAGCTGGGCGCAGCTTTTGGGGCAGCCAACGCCAACAACAAGACGGGGAAAAGCGGAAAAGCTGGAAAAGCTGGAAAAGCTGTGCTGGAAACACTTCAAGGCGAAAGCTCTGCAATTAGGTTGGCAGTACTCGAGCGGGGTGGCGACAAGCACACAAAATTCTATTCAAAAAAGGGAAACTACAGGCGGATTGCTTTAATTTTTGTGTTTTCTCTTTCCAAATTTAAAAGGTTTTCCAGATTTTGTAAAAACTTTATAATTCTAAATAAAATCCTAATTGTTGTGCTACATTTACATGTATGGAAAGAGTCCTCTAAATAATGATAATAATAATAAATTTAGCTTACAACGGTAAGCTGAAGCTTGAATACCCTTGAAGTTTTCAATTGGATCATTCGATCGATAGCATTATTTCCTATTCATAAAGATTTTCTGTTTTAGTTTTTGCTAAGTTATTAAATCTGCATATTTGGCCTACAAATTATACAAATTAAAATTGTTTGGCACATCTTTTTTTTTGTTATAATTTAAAATTAATTAAAAAATTAATACAGTGTGATGCTATTTTGTCCCAATACTGCCGTCTAGCTAGATGAGCATCTCTGGTGGCAAGATCTAGCTGGACAAATTTATCAATTGCTTTCATTGGCAAACTGGGCGCTCAGGAGGCATCATAAGGTCTTCTTAGAACCAAATAGATGGCGCCGAATGACGATTTATTTTAACCTCTCTGGTGGTTTCCTTGCACCGTATAGATGGAGCCACTATTCCAATCAGAATATAAAAAATATGTGGCGTCACCTAACGTTTTAATTGCACATCTCTCGTATCTCTCTCTTTCTATCTCTACAACAGCTATTGTCGCTCTCCTGCTTTCTGTTCGCCTGTTACCCGAAATAAGATAACGGACAATTTGTTCGGCCATTCCGTAAAAATAATGGCCCAAATGTTAGCATTTATCTTTAACAAAATTGATTTTTTGCACCAGGCGCTCAGAAATCAGCAGAAGGTCGATTAACTTTGTCCTATAATAAATAATAAGAGTTTCCCTCCCAGCCGTCCTCTCTATCAATGACATCATTGTTCAGAACAGTGCATACGGATCGTCGCTCTTATACTTTCTGTTCGCCTGTTACCAGATCTGTGAGAAACGTATATAATTGTTCGGAGATTTTGTGAAATTTTTTCTTAAAAAATGTTGTTGTTCTTGTAAAAATATATTTTTTACTAGGTCTAGTAGGCCATGCTCAGGGCTTTTCAGACTGTCAACTTTCCTCTCATGTAAATTCAGTCAGTCCCCAGAAACAATATAATCAACACGTCGAGAAGGAAATAAAATATATTACATATTATATATAATGCCATCAACCGTAAACATTTTTGGGAATAACGAAGAAGTACAAGATGAGAATGCAGCAGAGCCTGATATACCAAACGCAGAGGATGCACCTGAAGAGGCAGGAGCCGAAGATGCTCCAGAAGTTCATGACGTTATTGTGGAACGCCGTCCATATAATATTCCCAACGGAGAGGAAAATATAGAAAACGATGATAATGATTTATACGAAAGCGATGAATCACCGATTGAATCAGATGACTCGGGCCCCCAACCAGGTAACTTGAATAATAATAGCGAGTTTTTTACAAGAAATTCTATAAATGACACCACGTTAAGCAGAGATGGAAGAAGGTGCACTCGAAGGCAGCGAGTCTCCGGAGTTGGAAGTTGAGCCATCAGTGGAATCAGATGACTCGGGCCCCCAGCCAGGTAACTTAAATAATAATCCCGAGTTTTCCACAAGAAATTCTATAAATGACACCACGTTAAGCAGAGATGGAAGAAGGCGCACTCGAAGGCAGCGAGTCTCCGGAGTTTGAAGTTGAGCCATCAGTGGAATTAGATGTCTCGGGCCACCAGCCAAACCCCTCGGCCCTCCAAGCAGGTAACTTGAATATTAATCCCGTGATTTCTATAACAAATTCTAAATATGACAACCCGATAAACAGAGATTGAAGATGCTATAATCGAAGATGACGCATATTTAGAGAGTGATGACAGCGATTTATACGAAAGCGATGAAACATCGATTGAATCATCGATTGAATCTGATGAGTCGGGCTCCCAACCAGGTAACTTGAATAATAATCCCTAATTTTCCACAATAATTTCTAAAAATTACACCATGTTAAGCAGAGATTGAAGAAGACCCAATCGAAAGCCGCGAATATCCGGAGTTTCAAGGTGAGCCAGCAGTGGAATTAGATGTCTCGGACCTTCAGCCAAACCCATCGGCCCTCCAAGCAGGTAACTTGAATATTAATCCCAAGTTTTCTAAAAAAAAAAATCTTAAAAATGACAACCCGATAAGCAGAGATTGAAGAAGACGGAATCGAAAGCGGCGAGTCTCCTGTGGAACCATCTTCGGGTCAGGAAAACGTGAACAGAAAGAGAAATGGGGAATCCTTGCAGGAGGAGGCTTCAATAACGAAGCGTGACAAGAAAGATGACGATCAAAACGATGGACTTGCCTAAGGATCATGATCATCAGTCTGATTTAAACTGATTTAAACACTTTTCCAAAAAAACAATAAAACAATTAACATATTTTCATTCCCCTTGAGGATTACCAAAAAATAATAAAATGGTTTTCTCTACCTTTCAATAGCCGATCTGATATTGTTTTTTAAAAGCCAGTAAGGCAGAGGTAGTAAGTGAACGATAGCTTGAGGCGGAGCACATCTGATAAAAGAGCAGAAAAAATTCCGGCAGAACCGCTATAGTGCAGTTCGATATCCTGTAGGATATGCATTTGTATCTGAACAATTTGGGGAGAAGGGGAGCAGTAGTAAGCTCCCCTGAAGAGGTCTGTGTGTGGGTGTCATCGCTCTCCCTCTAAACGAAGGGCAAGCGGCCTTGACATCACCAAAAGGAGAAAGGCAACCTCTTCTACATGGCAGAATATCAAACAAATTTGAATCCAGTTAAGTCTTAAAAACATGAAGAGCCCTTAAACAAATTTAGTAAAGAAGCAACTATAAAACGAAACAATTCCAATTTATATATTATATATATTGAGGTGGACTATTGGACATATTCACACTTAACTTGGATTATTTCCAAGTCCTTGGTGTTTCTTTTTCGATTTTAGCTCAAGCCGGTTTGTCTGTAGGTTAATCTTCCAAAATAAATCCTTGCTTTATAGCTTTACATAGACTACACATATTTTTATTATATTATTGATACATTTGCTTCGAATTAAAGACAATTAAGTTCCCCAATAATTGCAAAGAGTCAAGCTATTTAATTGAAATCTTATTTATGATATGGACTCACCTGTCTGGGTGCTGGAATCGAAGAAGGTGCTGGTTGTTTCCACGGTCATGGTGCCAATGGTGCCGTCTATAATCTGGGCCGAGGAGTCGCGTCTGCCGCGATATCTGCATTAAGGAATTATGCATTATTATCGGAAATATTAATACTCTCTTCATTAATATTATTACATATATCTTTTATACATATACTCACCGGCAGACGTCGTCGCTCTGGGAGCTCTGACGCCGGAAGTTGCGACACCGGATCATCTCCTCGGTGGTGGACTGTCGCCGGAATCCGCGTGCAATCAGTATCTCCTCGGTGGTGGACTGGCGACGAATGGCCGGGCGCTGGTTCTGCTCGGACACGGTGGACACCTGGGGTCCGGGCCGCGAGCACGGGCTGGGATCCCGCGAGGAGCAGCAACTGTTGGAGTCCGGCGATCGTGGCGATCTGCCAGCCGCCGAGCTGCTCTGCCGACGAAGTGTGTGCCTCCGCGGACTGCCATCCCGTTCATGTGACCGATCCGGTGATAAATGTGTCCTCGAATCCCGTCGACCGCCGCGCGAAGCGCTGTCCGGCGACAGGGAGTCCCGTCGCGATGTCCTACGCTCACAGTCCTGATCCGGCGGATCGGGACTCAGGGCCGGCTGGGAGCCACGTCGACTGCCACCGCCGGGCAGACAGCCCTCGTCGAAGGCGGTGGCCTGCCGTTGGAGCCGCTGGAGACGCGGCGCCCGCTCCGGACTGACGCCGGCCTTGGAGTCGCGTCGATTGACCCTACCGCACTGCGTCTGGGAGTCACGACGTCCCTTGGGCGCTGTGGGACTGGTGGCTGGGGGCGTCACCGAGCTGGTGATGATCGTCGGCGGCGGCAGGGCCTGGCAGGCGGTGTCCACCTGCTGGTGGTGGGCCAGGTGGTGAGTGCTCGAGTGCGTCGATATCAGGGGCTGGGAGTGGTCCGAGCAGGAGCCGGCTGAGCTGGTGCTGGGCCGCTGCTCCTGCCGGAAGTTGGGGAACTCCGGCGCGGCCAACGAGTCGCGCTTCTTGGCCATCTGATACTTGCCCGGCGGCGGGGGCGTTGTCACCCGTCCGGCCACATTGCTGTCGCGCCGACTGCCGGACAGGTAGCTCTCCCCGGACCCGCGCCGGGACGCCTGATGCCGGTCAGGCGGTTCAGACAGGTCAGGTGAGGCAGTTCGGGCAGATCGGACAGGTCGGGCAGGTCAGGTTTGGAGTGTAGGAAGACACAGAGAGAAAAGTGCCAAGGATTAGGGTCGATTGCGGTGTTGGCTGGCTCTCAGGTTGGCTGGCAATGTGAAAGGATTCCCATTCCCAAATACCCCCGATACTCACGCTCTTGGTGCACTCGATGACAACGGGAATGACGGGCTGATCCTCAACTGCGCCGCTCTCGCGCCGATTCCAGTGACGCACAAACTCCGCCGTATTGGAATCGCGACGGGAACGCATGCTCCGTATGCCAGAGTCCGCGCTGGATTCGCGTCGCTTCCGCGGCGCCATGTAGGTGGTGCCACCAGCTCCACCGCCCGCTCCGGTGCTGGCATCCGTGGTATTGGTGGTGGTGGATGTCCGCCAGGGCAGGCTCCTGGCCAGATCGGCCAGCGTTTCGCGTCGATTGAGCTGCGCCTTGGAGCGCGACGACGACGACGCCTGCTGCGACTGGGCCAAGGCCTGTTGCTGCGTCTGCTGCTGGTGATGCTGCTGCTTGCTGGTGCCGCCGCCGCTCCACTCGCGCAGGATGTCTGTCAGCTGGGCGAGGGAGCTGCGCCGGCGACGCTGCAATCCCGGCGGCGGCGAGGTGCTCGGCGGCGTGGTTATCTGTGCCGCCGAATCGCGCCTGCCGCCCAAACGCTGTCGGATGGTGGACTCTTCCAGCTGAAATTTCATTCGTTTCATTTATTAAGGTTTAGGATCAGATTTGAGGTCTTTTAGTAAATATTTGTAAGAACACTCACAAGAAATTTCATAAAGATCGTACAGTTGGAACCAAAGTTATAGCTTTTTTTAGCTTAGTTATGATTATTTTTTATAGTTTGATTATCTTTTTATGAAAATATCGATTTAAAAGTCCCTGGTTGCACTCTTCTTGAGAGCATTTCTTAGTTAAAGAGCGAAGTTATATTTCTTGAAGCTTTATTTTATACAAAATATGATCATTTTATAAAAATATCGATAAATATCGAGGTATAAGTCTTTAGAATGAATATTTGAACTTTTCCTGTAAGCATTTCTTTATTAAAAAAGCGTATGCTGGGCTAAATATTAAATATTTTCAAATTCCTTAGTAAAGTAATAAGAAAAAACTTTCTTAAAAATCGATAACACTTTAACTCAATTTTTCAAAATGTAAAAGTTGTACAAAACTTCTTAAATTGTCAATACTTTTTTAATTTATTTGAATTTCTTGAATAATTTGAATTTTTACTATTTTTAAACCTAAAACTTATATTTTTAAATGAATTAAAAACGAACATACCAAAGGTTTTCGAATTAAAATAACTTCTATTTGACCTAATTTTGTTATACGAAATTCGCGTTATTTAATTAACTAATTTCCGCTGCACTTAATTACTTGCTTTTCATATTGTATTATAACGCAAATAAATGAATAAACCTTTTGTTTTTTTTTGCTCTCATTTAATACCGGATTAATTGCACTTGAAAAATTAACTTTGACCTTTTTGTTCGACTGTATCAGCTGTGGGTGATTTTTTCGCTCAATCTTTAAATAGATTTCAAGGATAACCCCCTCTCCCCCGCCCACTTCAGGGTCCATACTGATTGCAGTTGTCCTTGGCTTATGCACTTTTCTTTATTTATTAATTATTTGCATATTTTCTTGTTGTCTGGATGTTTTTCGGTTACTGGTTTTCACTGATTGTTTTTTGTTTTTTATATTTTTATTAGATTTTATTTGTTGCACCCACCTGTTCGCGCACAAGATCGTCCCAGCCGTTGCCGCCCTGCCACACCAAGCCCACCTGGTGCGACATGATGGGCAAGTTGCACACAAAACAAATGGCTGTCATTGTCCTGCAACGATACAAGGTCCTGATTAGTTGGCGTTCCACATATATTTTCACCACTTGTTGCAATATTTACTGTATCTAACTTTCTGGTTTTTCATGCAGCCAAATAGAGATAGGAAAATAGGCAAAAGGGAAAGTGGAAATTTGAAAATAGAAAAGCAGAAACATAGTGGCGAGAAAATAAATTGGAGAAAAAAAATAATAGAACTGAGAGAAGATAGGAGAGACTCGTTCAGCGAAGAAAGGCTGAATGGCAGGAGTTATTTTTGGTTTCAACTTGGCTGGTAGGCTGCCCAGCAGGCCAAAAGCTTTTCCAACCGGCAGTAGTGGGCATGCAAAAAGTTCAACGGCTCAAAGTTTTTCCAGAGACAACGAAAAGCTGAGGAAATGCGGTCATGCAGTGGTGGCAAGGATGCGAAAGCTTGGCGAATGAGTGCGAGTCCTGGATGGGCAAATATGTATTATTTACAAGAACTGCTGAAAGCTTTAGTATGTTTAATATTTATTTTTTTATAGAAAATAATTTATAAATTAATGTAAAGTGAGTGTTTTTTGTTATGAGGTTAGTTTTTAGCACTTAAGCAGATTTTAATTGAATAAAGCAAAGCTGAAGGAAATGGTGAAAGTTTAGTGATTGTGAAAGCTTTTGTTTTTGTGGAAAGTGTGCATGAAAGTGGTTAGGGCATTCGCTGGTGAAAGGTGAAAGGCTTTTGGTATGCGGTAGTTTTTTTTGGTAGGTAGGTAGCTTGGTTGTTGGCCAGGCCAATATGTTGTTTGCTAACTTTTTGCGTATGACCACGCAGGTGCTGCTGGGCTGATCCATGGACCTGTAATGCCGCAGTTTTGACATGGCGCATGTTCTTCTGGCTTCTGTGGCAGCGCCCGCCGATCCTCGAGGTGAGCGGTATCCTTCGGCCGCCGCTCCAGCGGCTCCCTCTGTCTCCGCCTGCCTCCGCTCCTCGACGCTCCTATCACCTGTACCGCTCTACGCTCTCAACATTTCTGTTTACTCAAATACCAAGGCGGGTTTGTAATGCGGGGAGTTTCTTATTATTTTTTTGGTTTTTTTTTGAGGGGTTTGAGGTAGGGTAACTGATTGATTGATTGGTTTTTGCTACACACACACAGAGACACAGAGATACACTGGAAAAAAACGAAGAAAATAGTTGGTTTTTTGTGGTTTTATAAACATATATCGGATGGGGGGGTTCACATAATGGTCTCCGGAAATATTTCACAATTAATTGGGGGTTAGGGGGTAGCAACTTACAAAATGGCTAATGGCTGTGGGCT
>JAEIIG010000032.1:0-15413 GCA_018904695.1 Drosophila parvula
ATGGCTCTCCTTATAATTCCGTTGTAAAAAGAACTTTGAAGATAGTTTAAAACCTGTACAAAATACAAAGAAATACAAAGAAAGTACAGGCTACCTTTTCCCCCTTTAAGCTAAATATTTAATTATTATTTTTGTGATTGAATTTATTTCGAGTGCAGGGAGCGGAGAGGGAGGTAACCGAAACGTTTAAAGCGCCCAAAGGCCGTCAAGCTGTCAGGGGTTCGGACTCGGATACGGATTCGGAATCGCGGATCGCTTTTCAGTTCAGTTCAGTTCAGTTTTGCTGTTTTCCTGGGCCCTGCCGGGCATCGGGATTGGCTTTAAGATCGGGATTGGGAATGGGGGGTGCTTACAGCGCGGCTCAATCCCGACGTTGTCAATCATAAGCGAGGAGGTCCGGTGCTCGCCGGACCTCCACCCAACACTACCAGCCACAAGCCACCAAAAAAACAAAACAAAACAAAATTCCAGGAAAAATACTGAAGACGAGGAAGAGAAGAGTGAGCAAGGAAAAACGATCTAAGATCTTCTAACAGTCGTCGTTGCTGGATTGGAGCTGGAGTCGCATCTGTCGGATTTGCATTACCGCGTCTCCGACTTGCCTTGAAATTATGTGAAATTGATCAATTTCAACGTTGCCGTGGCCGTGGAAGCTCCAAGCGAGAGATCCCGGACTGCGGAGCATTTAATGTAAAATGTCAATCAAAAATCGCACAGAATGGCAAAGCAACTTTGAAAATTTAATTAGAAATGTGTACACGTACATACGTCCCGGGACCAGGCCTGGCCTGGCCTGGCCTGGCCTGGGAAAACTGGGAAATGGAAAATCTCCTGCGACTGCTCAATTGAAGCGATGAGAACCCGGCTCGGGACTGGCCAGATATCCGCAAGGAAAGTGTCAGGAAAGATGTGCTAATTGTCGGCGGAAATTTTCTGTAACCAATCGGCGGAAATATCTTGAAGGAATCAGCTTTATCAGATAGATTTCAATACCAATTCCTGGGACACCCTTCGGCCTTCCTAAGTGACTTGGATTTCTCTCTCTCTACCGAATGGATTTATAAAGACATAACTCATGCTTTAATGACAATAAATTCACTCCCGAATAGTTGCTCCATTCACTGGAAATTGTAAAAAATAAAACAACAACAACGAGAAATAATAATAATAGTTGTAAAACTAATCGTAAAGCGAGAAGCGAACAAAAGTGGTGAGAAAAGCAGAGTTTGAAGCCATCAAAATATGGACTCGCACAGTTGCTTCTTTTTTTATGGCGCTTCCCAATTAGAAATCCGGTCGGTCGACTTCAAAAAGGGCTAGTTTTGTGTTATTAATTTGTCAACTTGACCAGAAGAACAACAACAGCAAATAAGTGAAAAAGCTGCAAAAATAAAATAAAAGACAGAGGAAGCCCAGTGGCGTGGAGTTATCAATGGAGCGAACCTCAGCTTCATGCTAATTTAGTTATAAACATATTTTTGCCTGTTCCCCGGAGTGTGTGTACTTGACTCCGGCCATACATCATGCCATATTTCTTGTTTCGGCTTAATGCTTCATTTCTTTGAATTTCATAATTACACGGCTTTGACCGCTCTCAACGTGCCTCTACTTCATTTTTGTTTATTTTTTGTAATTTTTTGTGGTGGTAACTGTTTCGGTTTTTGTCATTGTCAGTTTTTCCTGAATGAACTTCGGCTTTGGGCCAACTGGTTTTCGGCTGGCTCTTCTTGCCTTAATTAATTATTGTTGTATAATTTGTAGTTGCTGGTATGTTCGCTGTTCGCTGCTGGCTTCGTAATAATTCACAAGAAGCGCTGAATGAATGGCAGCATTTTCACACATTTCCGGTACAGTTGGCCCGCGAAAATACCAGAGCCGAAATAGAGTCAGGGCTTCGACTTTGGGCTGGCAAAAAGGGCGTTGTGGGCAATGTCAATCAATTGGTTCGCCAACTTGGTTGGCCAGTCTGCGGTCTCCAGTTCGGTTCGGTCCAGCCTCGCGGATCGCTGGACTTTCAGGCCCAGTCGCGGGTCTCTCTTGGGTCTCGAGCCAAGCAAAAATGGCAGCTGACTGACAGACAGATCGAAAATGCTGTTCGCCGCGGACCCTGGGCTCTTGGCCTGGCCAACAACAACTGGCACTACTACTACTGCTGCTGCTGCTGCTGCTGCTGCTACCAACAGCAACTGTGGCAGCTAACTGAAATTGTGCCGAGGACTGGCCAGAAGCCAGAGATGGCAAAAATACAAAATACTAAATATCAATTAAATAAAGAAAATGCCAACCAAGTAACTTAAGGTATTTTATAAGATCTATAACTATTTGTAAGGCTTTAAGAAACCAACTAAATCACTTTATAAGCAAGCATATTTACTATATATTTTATCATATTTCTTTTAAATGCACTTAACATCGGAATATCGGAATATATCGGAACAAGATACACAAGAAGTGCCATCTCTAACACTGGGATCTGCAACTGAAACTGGAAATCGGGGCGTCTCGAGGTGGAGGGGCCTTTCGTGGGGCTGCCACGATTCGCTGCCAGCCAAATCGATCGAACTGCCTTCATTAAACAGAAAACAGAGCGAAAAGTACGAGCAAAAAAAAAAAAACTAAAATAAAAATAAAAACAAAGGTGGAATAAGGCAACCTCTATGGCGGCTATGGCCATCCCGCTCCGTCTTAATAACTCCTTTCCTGCCGCCGATTTGCCAGCAGCAGCCAGAGAATCGCCAGTGCTGACACTTTGTCTCTTTTCCTTCTCAAGTTCTCCTTCTCTTCAGTCAAACATATATATTTTTATATAGCTATATACTTCACTAATAAAAAATTATGCGGTTATGACACTGGCTTCTAATTTGTGTGACCGTATTGGCACACAAAAAAATATCCTCAAACCAAGCGAAAAAGTTGTAATAATTGTCTTTTTCAATGTCGTAATATCTTAATACCCTCTGGATTTTTTCCTTCTTATTTTTGTAAATAATTTCCTTGGCATATCTGAAAATCAGCAGCCAAAGGTAGCAACGACAGCAGCCGTGATCTTTTCTCCATCTCCGATCTGCGATCTCCGATCCGGATCTCCGATCGCTCCATTGCTCCATTAATTTCCATGTTGGCCACAATTTGACTTCTGTTCGGCCCTCCGTAACGCTCGCTGTCTCTTTCTCTGGGCCTCGTGGCATCTCTTTCTGGTAGCTGGCGTTTTTTATTTTTTTTTTTTTCCAGCAAATTTGCAAATTTGCGAACCGTGATTGCCAGGCACGCAATTTGCGCTTGAATGGGGAAGGAAAAAAAAATAAAAAAAAAACAGAATCTGCAACAAATTGGAAGCCAATAATCAAATGTCAGTCAGGAGCGAGCCCCGCGATCTCTTTCGGGGCTCTGTCAGTCAGTCAGTCAGTCAGCCATTCACTCAGTCATTCAGTCAGTCATTCAGTCAGTCATTTGGTCATTTAGTCAGTCATTCAGCCAGGACGGTCAGTGGAACTCCAAAGCTCATTACTCAAACTCAGAGCAAAATCCCTTTCGTCTTGGCTTCTGCACTGCCGCAAATTCCATAAAATATTTCAGATATTTCCATTTAAATATTTAGTATTTTTTAGAGAAGATAAATTCTAGAGAAAGAATATCATTCTTAGAAAATAAAAGAAGCTCTCTTCTGAGGCTAGTTTCCTAGCACGTTTGTATTTCTTTGCCTAATTTTTAGGGAGAGAATCCCCTGAGATTTTTGTAACAGTGTAAGCGCCCTGCATTTGTGCAAAAACTTGGACTTCAAGCCTGTCCGATCCGGCTGTCTATTCATTGGAGCGATTTTCGTTTTTCTTCGCTTTTTTCGAATTCGATTTTGATTTGGTTTCGGTTTCACGCTTGCCCGCCTTTACTGATACTTTAATTAGTTGCCCAAATTAATTCCCCGTATTCCACTGAACCCAAAAATAATACAGAAAGAAAAAAAAAAAACACCGAAAAACGGAAAACAACAAAAGATTAACACCGAATTCCAATTGCGATGGCGATGGATATTGTTTATTGGTTCCACATTACGCCCGCCGCGTATAATTAACAATAAAAAATTTCAAACACATTTTGACACAATTTTAATAGGCAATAAAACTCAATGGAGAGCGTGAAGAAAACTAAGGGGGGGCAGGAGGTTCCCCCAAAAAAGCCCCCAGAACAGAAACAGAAACAGAAACCGACACCGAAACAGAAACAACAATGAAATGAAATAATTTTCGCCGCTGATGTGGCCATTGTTTGAAATTGTTTCGCGGCTTATTGTTGTTGACAAATCGATAAACAGCTCAATTAGCATTTTTGATGCTCAATCGTTAAGGAACTCAAACTCCGCGGCCCTGCCTGAATGACTGCCAATCATAAATCAAACCATAAAAAATATATATATAGATGTTCGGGGCATATCGTGTAGCAGGGAATTCAATTCGGTTCAATAATCAATTCGTATGCGCTGCCCGTCGCGCCGCACAATTATGCAAAATGAGCTGTCAAACGAGTGAGTTTTTATGCCTTTGCCCATTCCCCCTTGACTTTGATCTACAAAAAAAAAAAAAAACAAAGAAAAAGGAAAAGCCACATGTTTATTACTTGTTCGTACACGTGTTTGCTTAATTTTTAATTTATCTGTGCGGTTCTGTTCCTAATAGAGAGCTACAGGAGCTCTAAAAGCTAGTTAATCTCAAAATTAGGCGGTTATGACACTTTATTTCAATCAGTGTGGCCAAAGTCATTTAAGAAATACCCAGCATACTGTTATCTTCTCTGCTGGGAAAAACTCAAGCAAACTTCATTAGCTACGAGAAGCCTTACACTTATGTAGTTCTCCTTTTATAGTTACTAATTAAATAATCTAATAAATAACTTTAATGGTTAATTTGGCTGCAGTGTTATAGCTCTAATTAGGAAATACCATTTACTTAATAATATTTTAATAATAATAAGTATTATTCATAGTGTTTTGTTGACAATGTCCACCACTTATCCCACGTAGTATTTACAAATATGAGCGGAGATGCTCCTTGTAATAAAATGTGGATCGCCCCTAGTTCTGTGCCTGCTTCCCCACTGGATCCCCATCACCGGGCGGCCGCTGCTCCGGACACCCGATGGATCTCAGATAGTCGTCCAAGCCCAGAGACTTGACTCCCTGCGTGGCAGTGTCCTGACCCTTCCTCAGGCTGGCGAGGAACTCCCCGATTGTGGCATAGTGCACGGAGGCACGGTGTTGACGGCTCGTCGGCTCCACATTCTCCTCACTGCTGCACGGCGGCAACTCATCATCCTCATTCGGCCGAGGCGGAGGACGAGGAGGATTAGGATCCATTCAAAATGTTGCCTTCTATTTGTGTATTTATTTCTGGTTATATTGGTTTTTAAGTAAGAGCTTCATCAAGGCCAACTGGGATGTAGTTTAGTTTACTTAACTTTTCGTTTTATATTTTATAAATATAGATTTTGAAGACGAGTTCCCAGTGACCGGACCCGGTCCGGCTAGCAGCTGCCCCACATGGCCCACATGGCTGTCTCTCTGGCAGTGGCGGGGATTTCAATAATTCAATCACGTGGTATTCGTATCGAATAATTGAATAAGTCATCGTGTCGAGCGACACAAATTTCATTTCAATACGCAGAACGTTTAACGAACGAACGAACTCAAAGGCGATCTGCCGATGATTGAACGCTCGAGGAAGGGATGGCCAGCAAAGGGTTAGGGAGCGGGGAAGAGGGCAGCTCCAGTGGGGCTCCAGCGGGGCTCCATCGGGAGGGGAGCTGAGACGGGACGGAACCGAACCGAACCGCCAAATGGCAACGTGAGTGATTGTCGCAAAAGCTCAAAGGCGACGCACACCAGCTCTTCGAATTGTACTGATTTTTATTTATTTTATGTTTGAACCGAAACGCTCACGGAATCCCAAATGAAATGCGACTGCGCTTTTCGTTCAGGGGGCGAGGGGGCGGCCACCGATATTG
The DNA here is from genome assembly GCA_018904695.1 of Drosophila parvula. Taxonomy (NCBI): domain Eukaryota; kingdom Metazoa; phylum Arthropoda; class Insecta; order Diptera; family Drosophilidae; genus Drosophila; species Drosophila parvula. The sequence continues at coordinate 5,995 of JAEIIG010000032.1, forward strand.
GGGTTCATAGCCCCCTCGGACCCCCTCAAACAAATTGGTGTGGGAAAAATTAAAGGCGAGGCGTGGCGTGTTCACCTCGTGGCGATTTCAATCGAATTTTAATTGCCCGAAAGTGGAGCTAACTGATTGGGAGAGTTTCGGGTTTTTTTGCTTTGTTTCTTATTTGTTTTAAACAAAAATAATAAATAAAATTGATGAATACATTTTTATGTGGGATTAAATACAAGTATAGTAACTTGCATCTTTTTTAGTTTGTCCACTTAAAGCTTTATAAATAACTTAAAAATGTGGATATTCAATTCAAGACTTTAAGCTTCAGTAATTAATTAAATATTTTCAGAGACTGCCTTACATTTCTAACCCTATATTAATTTAATCAATTAAAGTAATAAATGTAGAATTTAAATAAGAAATAATTCCAAGAACCCTTGTGTCCCGTGTGCCCTAAGAATCTCAGGCTGGATTGCGTCACGTAAACTGGGTCGATAACTGACCTACAGAACACGCTCAGGAATGCAACCGATTGGTGGGGGGACCTGTATATCGATAATGGTGATGGGGGCCAATCGATGCCGCCGCTTCTCGATAGATTTTTGACATATTTGTGATTTTTTTCCCGCTTGCAGCGCACATTGAACTCCCTTGCCATTCACACGCTCCTCGCAGTGGCCATGGCCGTGGGAGAAAAATGCAGCAGGATCGATTGGATCTTGGCCAAAAAAAAAAAGCAGAGCTGTGCAGAGCAGGAAAGTTAAACAAATCAATACGAAATACGAAATACGAAATACAAAATACACAAAACGATGCAAATGGCAAAAGGCATGTCAGCAATGCCGGCGAGTAATTGGCAGTGCTTTTCGGCTGATGACGCTCGCTCTGAAGTTGATGATTGCACATCGCACTACTACTGAGGCTCTGGCTCCGGCTCAGGCTGTCCTGGGACGCGAACCTCGAACCTGGATCTGATTGCGATCACTGGAACTTGTGCTTCTTCTTTTGGGCTCCTCAGCGGCTAAACATCTGGAGCAGGCAGGGTGCTCCGAGTCGGGCAGCTCCACCCATCGGTTGTCCGATCACTGATCTTTTGCCGCCATGAAAACTGCGAGAAAAAGTCCACTCATGCTTGACATTTTCCTTCTCTCCTATAAGCACAAAAGTTTGCCTAAGATTTAAGACCGATTCCTCAAGGAGTTTGCTAAATTATCCTTAAAATCCCCAAGTTGCTGTTTGGCCAAGGTGAAGTACGAAAGCAAAGCTAGTTTTCTAGAACCTCCTATACCCATAGCTTCCTTCCCATTCCTAATAATTATTAGTCTCTTTTGTTAAAGGAGATTCTTCTTATGATTTTGCTTGTGTTATTGATTAATTTATTTTCCCATGAGGCCTTGCATTTTCTCTCTCTGTACAGTGCAAAACTTTACGTCTTTGATCTGTCACCGCTCGCCAATCGAATCACGGCAGACGCGAGCGGCGGCAGATAAAATTATTGAAATTACATTGGCAAGACGCCGTCGATCGGCATTAGGGGCAGTGGAGGGCATTCCGGGGGGCGGGGGGCGGTTGGCGGGGATACATGTATTTACCCAAGGAAGAACAGCTGCCGCGGAACACGATCGCCGACACTTACAGCGCTCGCTCGGCTAAGGCCAATAATTATCGCTTTTAGCTGCGGCCCGGCCTGTCAATGCGATTCGAAAAATGTCGTCAGTGTCGCCCAGTGCCGGGAGTAGTAGCTCATCATCATCACTGGGATCCAGATCCGATCCCGGGGATACCATACCGAGGGCCGAGGATCCGAGGATCCGAGGATGGATACTCCCTTGATCGGCCCCGGGATGTGATTTCCCATTCGATTTCGTGCCGTCGCAGCACTCGTTTTTAAAATGTAATCATCATTAAAATATTTATGGGTTACCTCTCGCTCTAACTGGTCGGCTTGTAATGACCATACATAGCAATTGGTTCTCACGTTCGGGCCACAAAAAAAAAAAAAAGAAGCAACAACCAACGGCCAGATACCGACTTGGCCAACGACCAGCGACCAGAAACGCGTTGCCAATTTGGCGTCATCGTTCGAGCCTCAAGTTGAAGCTGAAGTGGAAGTTGCAGTTAACGCTGAACTGCTGAAGTTGTCATTGTCATTGTCATCGTCACCTGTGCCTTTTTACAGATTTTCAGATTTTTGCCTGCTGCAGCTGCTGCTGGTCAGTATCTGGACAGTATCTGGATATCTGCTGGATGCCCAGATTGAAACTCAATTAATTTGCAAGGTTCTGAGGGGGAGAACCCAAAAGGGGAATTGTGTATAAATTATAAATTTAATATAATAAATATCAAAAGAGATTATATTCAAAAGGAAACTTTATTTAAATATATTAAACATTAATTTTAAAACTAATTTAAAGTACCAACCAAGAGAGTTTATATTTAAGAGATGTTCCTAATGAATTACTAAAATATAAACCTTTTGATTTCGAATATTTCTTCGTTTCCTGAAATGGTATTCTAGTTTTATAAATTTAACTAAGTACCTTTGCTCTTGAATTTCCCTTTGAAAATCAATTAACAAAGTCCAGTTTCCCTTTATTAATTTGCAAGACTAAATGAAGTTTTAATGATTTTATTCTTTCCCTGATTTCTATCTAAATAGTGGCTCCCTATTCTTCGATTTGTGTGCTCGGCGAGGCGTGATCAGAGTGACTGGGAGGGTCTTGAGATCGCCGCTCGGTCCACCCCTTAAACTTGTAATTTTTTTTTTTAATTTTTCCAAATGGAGGCGTATTTACTAGTGTGTGTGTGCATATATTGCTTTGTTTTTTTTTATAATTTTTTCTTAATTTTCCTCTGTGTCCGCTGTCGTTTATCAATTATGACAAATCTTTGCGCATGCGTGGCCAGCGGCGTCGTCAACGCAGCTATTTATAAACTTGGTAAAACTTGGTAGAAAAAAAAACTTCTCCGGGCTCTCTTCCTCGTACATGTATGCGATGTGTCTGCCCCATTCCGTGTTTCATTTTAATTTGTAATTATTTCTTCGACTGCCTTCGCTTCCCGCCGCAATTCAAACGATTCCGTGGACTTTTCTCGGCTCTGCCTTTGCATGTCGCTTTTTTTCGAACTTCATTTGCGCTTCGGTTCGGTGACAAATAAATTAAGTGGCAGCCTCAACCAGAGAGGGAAGCCAGCCAGCCAACCAGTCAGCCAGCCAGCCAGCTTCGGGAAAAAACATCACAAATAGAAAAAAAACATTAAAAAAAAGGGAGGAAAAAACTAAAACAAGAAATGGAGACTGCCCCAAGGCTTGGCCCTATTATTGCAACAGCAACAAGTGCGAATATTGGGTGTGCCCAGGATAGGACTAGAAAATACCTCTCATATTTCACTTATTAAACAGAAAAAGAGTAGAAAAAGTAGATATATGAATCATTCAAGATTTTAAACTAGATTTAGAGCTCAAGCACAACTAATGTTTCCAAAGGGAAATAATAATGGCCAGAAAATCAGAAAGCTGTCTCTGACTGTGCCCTAAATTGGGGCACACTTCATGCACATATTTATTTTCCTTTATCAATTGAAAACAAAATTCTGATTAAGTCTCGAATGTGAAATAAAAAAACCAAGCTTGAATTTTTCCAATCGCTCGAATAAATCGCATAAAATATTGAGTGCTCCCACTGGTAAAATATTATGATAAGAAGCGTCTTACAAATTAATTGCGACACTCTCAAGGTTGTATGTATAATACGAATATTATCGCCATTATTATTATTGCTATATTATTGCTTGTATATACCTTAATGGGCCCGATAATACCCCGTGGAATAATCACTTCAACTAGCGGCAATTAAGAGTAATTCGCTGGTTCGCTGTGGAGCTTCTTAAAAAGACGGGGGATTTATTAAATGTCCGATGATTGGCAGCAGGTAATTACCAGCAATGGCTTAAAGGAATGCTACAAAAACTACATTAAAAAACAATCTAAAATATATTTAAAATTATTATTTAATAGTTATTAGTATTTTGTGTAAGGTTCCTCCCGTGTCGAGGGAGAGACCTCACACATTTCAAGTGTCAAGTGTCCCTGAAAACTACTTTCGAGTTGAGCCCACACTCGTGCGGAAATTATAACAACTCATCCACTCAATCAAGGGACCGACCGATGGCTCTGGCCCGGCCTGTGGGCCCGAATATCAGCTGCTACCCAGATGCAAATCCCGGCCAAGTCGTTTATTAATTTGGCATGTGACAAATTGTGCGTTGGCCAGCAATTAGAACAAGTTTTCGAGGATTGTCGAGCGATGGAGCGACGGAGCGGCGAGTGGCAAGCGCTGATTTAACAGAATTTCACTGCCGAGACACGTACAAAACGGCTTCGATTTGGTATGGAGGACGAGGACGAGGACGAGGACGAGGACGAGCACGAGGACGAGGACGAGGAGCGTCAACAGACGACAAGTGGCACTTTGGCGCATTAAGAAAATCTGTACAAGTGTCACTTTGGCACAAACAGGGAACAGGGAGCAGGGATCAGGGAATCGGGAAGAGGAAAGAGGAAAGAGGGAGCCAGGGAACAGAAGCCAGACGGCGGAGGAGAACTGTCAGCTGGAGGAGATCGGGATTGGAGGTGGGCCTCGGTCCGGGTCTGAATTATAACGCCAACGTTCCGCCGCTGTCTCTCTGGAGGAGACCCAAAGTCAAATGCAATTCCACTGCACAACAAGGATTACGCTGCGCTTGTTTAATCACTTTTCATTCGAGTTTCGAGCAAAAGCAAAAAAGAAATATAAAAAATTTGTCCAGTCATCGGCATTATTTAATGAGTTGCCAACAGGTTGCCAACAGGCTCTGCCAACCCAAGCGGAAAATCATCGGCTTCGGCTTCGGGTTCAGGTTCAGCTCCAGCTCCAGGTCCAGCTCCAAGCTGCAAGCTCCAAGCTCCAAGCTCCCATCTGCACGCAGATTCGGCCAGCGGATCCAGATGCAGATTCAGCTGAGTCAGCGCCGCAAACAGAAGCCAACAGCCAAGTCCCTCAGTCAGTCAGTCAAGCGGCCTACGCCCGGACGCAGGCGAAGGCGAAGGCGAAGGCCCAGACTCATACTCGGGCCCAGAGACCAAATCCGCAGCCAAGACCAAGTCCAGAGCCAAGTCCAAGACCAACTGAAGCTCTCGGTGCACAGGGAAAAATATTATCACATTTATTGACTAGAAAACATGTGTGAAAATACAGCTGTTTTTTTTTTAAAAAGAGCCAAGAATGCTATCAGCTTGGCAAGACTAATACTCATCAGTAACGAATGTTGAACGAATTCGTAATAGTTAATAATAATAAATTATAATTTATTATTGGGAAACCAGAGGTGCAACTTCCCTCTGTCGCGCTCAGTGTTACCAGCCATGTAAATGCAACTTGTTGGTGGATGATCTCTGCCTCTGCCTCTGCCGGCACTTGACTTGCCCTCTGCCGGCGTCGCAGTCGCGTCGCAGCGTGTAATGTCAATTTGACAGACAAACTGTCGACCGTTTGAAGCGTTTGCAGCTACTGTCTACCAGCCACCGATTATGATTTGTAGCTGTGCGCTTCCCCTTAACTTCCCGGGAGTATGGCTTCTCAGGATGAAGAGCAAAAATTGCAGGGGATTTCGAATCAGTTCAAATGGAGCCCAAAAGTATACTTTATAATGTTGCTCCCATAAAAAGGAACATTAAATACTGCTGTGAAATTAAAGCCATTTGAAATCCACATCGAATTTTTAGTTATATTTACAAGTACAGGATATAAATAGTGTTAAGAAATATTAATATATTTTAAGCACATTCCCAAAGAACCTAACAATTTTTGCATAAAGGATATATCCCTTATAGCATTCTCCTTCTCTACCCACCAACCACACATTTTTTATTTGTGAACTTCGAGAGCTACTTGAAGATACGAGAATTCCCAATAATCCAGCCCCCTTGGCGGAGATCTATTCCCGTGACGATGGCAGAGGGCACAACCGCTGCTCCTCCTTCAGCTGGAGTAGTACTCGAAGTGCTACTTGGGCCTGGGGATTACACACATAGAGAGGGCGAGATCTCCGGGATCTCTCTCCGCATGTCTGGCGTTGGCATCCACAGCATTCAATAAAGAATGTTTGCGATTTTTATCTCGCAAACGCCGCGCGCGCGCGCTCTCTCGCCCTTTCGCATTCGGCGATCGCAGATACAAAATACAAGATACCAGATACCAGATACACACGGCCCCGAAGAAGTCCCCCCAAAATCCCCACAGCCAGCGGCGAACGGGACGCCTGGCCCCTCGGCTTAATACTCATAATTGATTAAAAAGAAAATTTCCATGGCATTTATGCGTACCACGCCACTCATACACACAATGTCGAGTTGTTGACAGCCTCCGATGGAGTTGCCCAGGGGCCGGGGGTACACTAGGAGAAATAATCCATACATATATAATTGAAAATTCTATATTTTATAGCCAAATATCAGTTTGCTGTAGAGCAGGAAAGGCTAAGTATTTAGGCAAAGAAAACTGTTCAATACTTTACTTTAATATGTTTTAATTAAAGTTATGGATTATGAGTTAAAAAGATTTATACAATATTAGCTTGTTAAATATTTTGATCAATAATTATTATGTACAAGTCGTACATGCGACATTTTTAAAGACATCAGTGTGACCTTGTCCTATTCACAGCAAGGCAGGATAAACTTTTTGTAGTCCTGGTAACACTTATCAGTAAAGGAAACTGTCAATAAGCTTTAGTTTATAATTGAAACATATAACCTTTATATTTTTAAATATATTATAAATAAATTTAAAGCTTGTGAGTGTTGAATATCTAGTAAATATTAGTTTTAATATTTATATAAAGTATCTAAGAGCTGTCACATCTTGACATCTAATAATTAAGTGTGACCTTGCCTTCTTCGCCGCAGGAAACTGTCATAAGGCCATTGACTTTTCTTTATTCTTTCTATTTTTGTAATATTCTATTTCCCAACTTCTTTTGTGGCAGTGTAGCCAAATGAAGCTGGTGCTGGGGCTCTCCACTGTTTTGTTCTGGAGTTGGCACTGCTGTTTCGCGGACTGCTGGGAGCGCGTTCGTTGGAAGTAGTTGTCGAAATGTTTTTATTTGTTATCGATTAATCGCTTGAATCAACAGAACCAACTCCAGCTCGTATTCAAACCCAGAGCCAGAGCCAGACCCATACCCATGCCCGGTACGGTGGCTGAGATACTCGAGTGCCGCTCTGGGAAATGTTGCTGTGTAATTGTTTTGAAGTCTCTGCTCGCAGATTGGTAGCAGACTGGCCGTCAGCCAACTCGGAGTCCCAATCCGAATCCCAATCCCATTCCCAATCCCCATCCCAATCCCGGTCGGACGCGATTTGGCGGGCCTGTCAAATGCTGATTGATCGATTGCCTGCACACGTTTTTGTGAGCGCATTTATTGAGTATTTTATTAATATCAACTGATCGATGAGCCTGCCGCCGCCTGTTACCATTCTTTCCCCAATTTAACTGCTGGTCTTTTTGATTGCGTGTAGTCCCCGGTATGGGGGCGAGTGATAATTAAATATGAATTTCAATACGGAAATATATTAGCGCCAAGGGTCCCCGGTCCGATTCGTATTTATGTACGTGAACTTGTATGGATATACCCGATATACATAGGAGACTCTCCGATCTCTCTATTCGAAGCTGCTCTCGATCTCGAGGAACTCCTGGAGACTGGAGTCCGAGCTGTAGCCCGAGGCCCGGTCGATGTACAAGTCCTCGAAGTCGCTCAACAGCAGCTCGATCGTGTCCTGCTTTGACCGGTTGCTCGGACTGCCTGCATAGGTCCTGAGCTTCGTCTTGGGACCCTTGCTCCGCCCCCGGGCGGGTTTCTTCTTCAGCGCAGCCTTCTCGCTGTCCTTGGCCATCTGTGCCCGCCGCTCATTCGCTACCAAGAGGGCACAGCGACGGGCATCCATGAGGCAGGGGCCCACAAAGAACGGCACCTGCGGCGGAGGTGCCACACGCATGACCAGGTACGGACAGGCATAGTAACGCTGGTCGTAGCCCACGGCGCCTTCGCACTCCATCTCCTGCTCCGGCGGCTTCAAAAACGCCCTGGCCTGCTCCACCAGATCCGGATACACGTCCTTGAAGATCTTACCAGAGCGGTCCCATTGGGCATTGAGCTGGAATTTTGTGACCACTTGATGCAACTTGACCCGCGGCGGTGGTGCCCGGAACATCTCCGGAAAGGGCGTCTCCTTCATGTCTTTGATTCGGTCCTGGACCCAGTTTTCATGGCCGGGCGGCAGGCGCCAGTCGCCATAGGCCTTCAAGTCGTCCAACAAGGCGGTACCCTTCTTGGGTGCCCGCAAGTAACCCAACTGGTCCTTCCGCTTCTCTGCCCAGAGGCGGTCGGATTCCGCAGCCTCCTCGGGGGTCATCCAGCAGAAGTTCTCCTCCTGCGGGGTCTGTCGCTGCTTCCGTCCACGCCAGAAGTGGCTGCGCCGAGCACGACCCATGTTTAATAATATAATACTATTATATATAATATAATGTTATTATCGGAATAAGTGTACTATTCGGTGCACTGATGAGATTCGTTGTGAGTAAATGAAGTCTGTCATCGAACCCCGAAAATCAATGAATTCACAGCCTGCTTGATGCAATGAAATAATACTGGAAGTTGCCAGAGTTTTAGGGTTTCCTGTATTAAATAATTCATAATTTATGTGGCTGCATATACCCAAAAAAAAATACCCCGAAATCGAGGCTATATAGAGTAGGCTGTAAGCCCTGGAGATCGTGACTTCTGCGAAGCGATTGATTGTGTGTGGCTTCCATTGAAAATCGGCTACCAACTTGGCCAAAACTAGATCATTCCCATTCCCCGCAAAGAAAACAGACTCGTGTCGCGATGGGGGGCTCCGATAACTGGCGGTTAGTCGAAGAAGAACCAGCGGTTAGTGGGTTAAGCTCAGCGTTCAGAAGGCGACAGTGTCGCACCCGAAAAAAAACGCGGAAAAAACGTATTAAATACAAATTTCCTGGTAATAAAACTGAGTCGACGACGAGGTTTGAGAGGGGAACGGGGCCGGACGACTGGCTGCCAAAATAAAGAAATAAATCTTTACACCCAGAAAAAGAGTGGCGGCCAGAGAGGGGAGTGTGTGTACGAGTGACTAAGTCGCGTTGCCTTCGTTGTTGTTGTTACTTCGTATCTGTATCTGCGTGTAAATCTCGCTCACATCCAGATGAAATACGGAGAGAGCCAGGCTCAAGACGACAGAATTTTTATTGGAAATCTGTACGCAGAAATAGTCATCATCATCATCATCATTGGGTTTGGGATTGGGATTGGGATTGGGATTGGGATTGGGATTGAGCTCGGGATCGCATCGCATCTTTTTCTTGTTT
>JAEIIG010000072.1:0-33519 GCA_018904695.1 Drosophila parvula
TTCAGGCAGCGGCAGCGGGGCGGCGACGGCATCCTTCTCTCCTGTCACGTTGCAGTCGTTCGCCGTGACATGTGGAAAATGCGGAAAATGTGGAAAGGGTTATCAGCACGTTCGGCGTTCGCTGGCGACGCTGATTGTAAACAGTTGAAAAGCTCTCAGGAACTTCGAGCCAAGTCAGAAGTCATAAAACTGTGATTCAATCTTAGAGATTTGCCGGCGAATATATACATACTTACCTCAAAGATACATTTGGAAAAACTAGTAGAAACTCAATTTTAACCCATCATTTCGCTTTTTAATTAGGAAAACAATGAAATTAATTAGGTTAAATAAGGACTTAAAGAGACTTCTGGGAGATGTAACAAATATTTGAGGCTATGTTTACACATCAAAGATTATTTATAGCCATAGATATTTTTAGAGACAGAGAATGAAAAGGACGTTTACCCCCCGAAACTGTTGTTTGCCTGATTTGCTTTTTTTTTTGTTTGCCGTTTGTCGTTTGATTCCTTTGCATCTTGTCAGAATTGGTTTCCTTTTACTTCTGGCCAAACTTTTGTTCTTGTTTCGATTGTGTTGCCGTGTTTATTTGCCCTCTCTCTTTTTCAGTCTCTCCATCTCTCTCTGTCTCTATATATATATGTATATATCTATTGTTATTCGTCCTTTGTAAGCGTGGCCAACTTTGATAACGGCCAAAGGAACACAACACAACGGATCGGTTCCGAACTAAGAACTGAAAGCTGAGAAAAATATCCTGCGAATGGCAGCTGAAATCGAGATGAAATCGTAGCAGTGAACTCTACGCTGGTGGAAAAAAACAAAACAGAAAAACAGAAAGAAAAAAAAACACACACACCAAATAGAAAGTAAAAGCAATTTCAAGTTACGGAGGCCCTGAAACCAATTTCCAACTTGCCGCTTGCCTGGCAACAATTAATAAGCAATCGAATGCAAATAAAGCCAAATAGAAAGCGAACAAAATTGAAGAACTAGGAACAAGAGAAGCTAGAGAATGGCACTACAGCCGATATATATCGAATGAAAGAAAACAAAACCGATAAGAATTATCTCTAGATTTGTTGAAAATGCAAGCCGAATCAAAATTATCGATAAGCGACCAGCTAGATTATCGATATATATGTTGTTTCTGCTTTTCCAAATGATTAAACTATTTTTTGAATTCAACTTCAAATATTTACTATAATTCCTTAAGCCTTAACCATTATTATTTATTTTTTAATTGCGCTTTTCATATTTTTAATTGGAGCTTGGCCATTTATTTATTTGATATCTGAGGCGATATTTGTTGGCCGTTTTTGGCCTAACATCTCTGGCCATATGCATGCCCCGTGTAGGGTTTCCTCCTGTCTCGCCGCCCCGCCTTGTAATGTTGACTCGCTGACCTTATTGTCGCCATTGACATCATTAATGACACCCAAAGTGTCCTCCATTTAGGCCGAACAACGTCCCCCGAAATACCAAGGGGGGGCGGGCAGGACAGACAAGGCGGCCGAAAAACCCGGGTGTTTCTCGTCGTCGTCGTGGCCGCTTAATACAAAGCAAATAGCCGTGGCTAAAAGGGAAATGCCTGAAAAGTCCAAGCGCAAACCCCCGGCCCCCACCCGAAACTGGATGCGCAACAAATTCAAATGGCGAGATAACAAAAAAAAAAAAAAAAAGACAAAAATGTCAAGTGTACGGGAATGAGTGAATGAGAAATAACAGTGGAGATGGGGCATCGGAAGTGGAGGTGGAAATGGATGTGAAAGTGGCCAAGACGGGGGCCCGATGAGGAGTGACATTTGATAGCTAAGGGGATAGGGATAGGCATAAGGATAAGGATAAGACAATATCCCACAGAGGTCGTTTCTAAAAGCAGAGATGAATGAGGAAATGATTCGTGTATCAAAGATAATATAAGCTGCAAGATGCGTAGCGCCATACGATTTTTAGACACTCAAGCGGGATCCAGGCTCTCTTTAAATTTTGTCCAAAAAACCACAGAGAGGGAGAGAGAGAAGAGTGCTCTTCAAGGTTTCTAGATCTGCCAGAAAGTATTTCTTACAAAAATTCATGTGCGCTATGCATCTTCTTATATTATTTACCTTAATAGATTTTCTTTCAATATTCCCCACTTCGTAGTGCATTAATTTTGAATACAAGTCTGCTCTATTTCATATATATTTTTAAAAAGATTTATTCCACTTGAACTTAAATAAGAGCTGTGCCAAAGAATGCTTTTAAATTTCCTTTAAAAAATGTCGAATTCTCTGCTCGTTTTTCATGAACAACGCCTACATATGTCTCCGCGCTGAACCGACTGACTGACTGACTGTCCATTACGCTGCGAGTCATTTGTGAAATGTCAGGCCATTGTGCCGACACTTTATGCTAATGCAATGTTGCGTGATCCTTGAAGGAATTGTCATCGCCGCAGGGGAGGGCCTACAGTCTCCAGTCTCCGTTCGCTAATGGATTTCCAGGGCACATCGAAACATAAAAAGTGCGCCTTCCCGTTGAGACGAAGAGAGATAGATAGAGAGTTGGGTGAAAAGTTGGACGATTCCCGGTCATGTCCTTTAAATGCGGCAACAAATCCCGCCCAGTCATGTGGCGGTCCAAACTGCATTGTTGGCCAAACGAAGGACCAAGGCCAGGGCCATTTTTTTTTGTTGTTGTTTGTTGTGTAAGCGGAAATCCTTGTGGCCAGGACTTTGAATGGGATGGCTGGATGGCTGATGAGTGGATGACGCAGCAGGAACTGTAGGCAGGATTAGCCTCGCTCATAATTAACGCTGAATGGATTAAAGGGCAAAAACGCCAAGCCGCTCAGCCACTCAGCCAGCCAGAAAGCAGGGATTGACGTCCTGCCCTTGCTGTTTTTTTTTCTCCAATTCCCGCCTCATTGGTTTCTTGATTGATTGATTTCCCTTCTTTTTTTTGTATCCTAAATGGATTCCAGGTATATCTCCTTGATAGTTTTCCCTTAATACATTTGTTTTTTTTTTGCTCGTTAAGTAATTTTCCAAACAAACTTATTAATTGATAAAGTAAGCGGATAAATCGATAATATTGGGTATATATTTTGTACAGAAATTAACCATAACTATAGGGTAGAAGGACGTACATATTATGTTGCCTGCTGGGTCGTTGTTTTCTTATCTTCTATAAACATTATTTTCCTGTATCTGACGGCGATCAGAAGGAGGTTTATCTGCCGGGCAGAAACTAAAGTCGATGGTGATTGAGCACAAGATCGTTGTGAGCTCGCCGGTGTTCAACTTAAATGCCACCGAATCTCTCTGGCTGGGCTTCGTGTCTCAACCTTGCACAACTCCATTTCCTACTTCCTGTTCTCCTTTGATAAGTTCAAGCTCTGGTTGGCCTGAAGGAGATTTAAAGCCTGGACTCCCTGCAACGCCAGAGCCATCAGACTTGGTTAAGATCTCAGACTGTTGCCTGGCCACCCCTAACGAGACCATCTTCATAATGTGCCTCCAAGTTATCCCTGCCGTAGATCGGATAATGTCATAACAAAATATTATATAAGAACAAAGAACAGTATCTTTCTTTATTATTATTTTTCCCAGACTGCTAAAGCTAACTAAATATTAGAAAACCTCCTCCAAATTAAGCTCAAAACCCATGAGTTTTGTTTGGATTCGATCTGGTTTCGGCATACCCAATATATATACATATTTAACACCACAATCAACTCATGTTTACACCTCCATTTGCGGTGTGTGTGTGTGTTGTGTCGAAAATGGAATTCAAATTGTGCACAAATTGCATCTCGATGGCTGTGCGTGTTTGCTGTGGTCCCACATATCATCATATTCGGTGCATTTTCGGTGGTCTACATTGCGTATACGCCATGTGCACCACCGCATGATATGTTTACCAATTAAAGCGCTAATTACTTCAAATTCCACATTAAATTGAAGTAAATTATATAACTAGAGTTTTAATAAGCATAACTTCCAGCTTTTTGGGAATATTCTATGGTTAATAAACCTTTTTTTAAAGGAAATTTCACTGCCTCAAATGGCTGACCATTAATTTGGTTGTTTGTTTTTCCTTCATTTTTCTTTTTGTTGCTGTTTTCTCTTCTTCTGTTCTGCCATTTTCCTGCTGCATGTTGCAGCTGCAACACGAGCTTGTTGTCCCAGTTGTTTCAAGTGAAAAATGAAGCGAACAGAATGTTATTTACAAGGGACCACGCCTCCCTGGATAGCAGGGAAAGTGGCAATGGCAAAGAAGGAAAAGTGATGCGTAAATCCAAATGACCCAAAAATGGCCCAGGATGCGAGGGCGGCTTAACTGGCCTTAAAAAATCAAATATATTGCACATCCGCGGGCGCTGTGCATGCAATTTACACGCACATCTGACCGAACATCCTACGTACAGTCGTAACCATAACCTCCACCGTATGCTCCTCCATCCTGTTCATCCTGCTCCATTTTGCTCCTGCTGCTCCTCCTCCATTCCAGTTACCACGACCGACCTAGCGATACCCTCCAGCGCAGCCAGCGAAAGTTCCGAGAATTTGAAGCTTGTATGTTATGTGTGTTCAGTCAGTATTTGTTGTTTTCTGGTTACGTTTATTTGGTCAAAAGCCAATTCACTGATTTAGTTATCGCTGCCATTCAATGGGTGAAATACCCAAGGAGTCAACGAGTCTAGTTAGCCAAGAACTTGACGAACGATTTGATTAAAAGTCAACACAAAGTGCTGAGTTACAACAATTGTGGAGACAAAACCTACTGAATGATCAGTAAAACCTAATTTATTTTCGAGAAATCACTTTAAATGGATTTCTTTTGTTTTATAAGTGAACGATGTATATTCCTAACTATTTTCCTGAGCTTGTGAGGTAAATGTTTCCGAATAATATGCCCTTTACAGGGTATCTATGTTGGTCCTGGTCCTGGCCGCAGGAAAAACAGCGCAAGCAAGCGATTTCATTGCCTACTTAGCGGCGCACGCTGCGAGTTATTCAAATTTGAATTAGGCAGGGCCACCGTTTTATGGCCCTCAGTGTGTCTGTCCGTCTGCCTGTGGGTGTGCGGTTGTTTGTGCCACCCGCCCCACCCCTCTTGCCCCCAAAAATATGCAGCATCTGCGTGGCAAGGAGGAAAACTTGCGGCATAAAATGTGTGTGGCACATGTGTGACGGACGGAACAGCGAACAGCGAACGGTGAGCGCTCCTTAATTAGATCATAGTTCCCATCTCGGTGCAGGGCAGCATTTTACTGCCGACACGCAGGAGCAGGAGCGGGAGCAGGTCCCACAAAACAGAACACCATCAATGTCAGGCCCGTGCCCGACATTGCCCGCCATCATCATCATCAAGGCACATGGTGCATGGAGCGTGGTGGCACTGTGGGTCAGGTTATGTTCCTATGTTGGCTAAAACTTAAAAAATAACAAAAATACAATATGAAATATAGACATTTTTATCAAAAATATCATTAAGTTTGAATTATCGTAATCATACATATCGAAAAACAAAACGAAGAATAAGAAGTTTGATATATCGAAGTTTTACATATCAAAAAACATGAAATTATCGCATTTCAAGGCTAAAATATCGATAGAATCGAAAAAAAAGTTGATTTTTATAGTCTCTTCTTATTGTTTATATTTAAAACTTCGTTAAAATTAAAGTTTTCATAACCTCTTTATATTTATTTTTAACAATGGTAGCTTTAACGAAGTTAGGTTCTTCTTGGATACAGTTCGATATATCAAACAGAGTATCGAATGTTAAAATATCGATTTATTTATCGGCATTCGCATCAAATATCTATAGAGTTTCAAGTATTGATATATTAATAATTATATGCCATCTCTAATTTGTATATAAGTAATTTTGCTTACAAAAATTAACCATTTCCAAACTAATCAAATTAGTTTGCTTGAAGAGGCAGCGATGGCATCCTTTGGGCCCCACTGTCCCATCTATAGACAGAGTTGTGGGCACCATTATTGACTCACGACGAAGCACCCCATCGAATTTCCAACTCAATCATTGTAAGGGGAAAAGCCTGTGGGAAAAAGGCAGCCGGGGGGATGGGAAAACTTTCCCTCTGCTTTATGACTGGCAACTCACGCGACGCCCAACGTTTACGGTATTTGCATTTTAATTGAATTGAACTAAATTATTTTGTTTAGAGTCTAAAGCAATTGCCATCGTCCTGCTCCTCCTCCTCCTTCTACGGCTGGCAAAACAGTTTTTCGCCAGAATGTAAAAGCCACAAGCCGCTAAAAAGTTGATACTTTGAAACTTTTGACGCAACATTTCGCGGGCTAACGAAAACTTTCATAATGGCTTGGGGTCTAAGATGGGCAAAGTGCCCGCAAATCGAGGAAATCGGGGGAAAACTGAAATCCGGGGCCGGGGTTAAGACTCGAAATTAAGAGTTAAGTCGCCGAATATCCCTCGCCGAAAATCCCTTTTATACGGATTCTTTTAAAATTTAATTTAAAATATATTCATATTTGAAGCAAAACTCAGAGCTATATAAACACCCTTTTCCAGATGAGTTCTGCGAGGAGTATCCGCACAACCTCATGCCCACGCCCGGCTACTGGATCGAATGCTCCCGCCAGAAGATCACAATGCCCACCCCGCACACCATTTGGGATGAGAGTGACTCGGAGCACGAGGATATACGGGCGGGCAGTGCCAGCGATGCGTATTTGGAACGCGAGTGCAGCGATCTTTACGAGGACGACGAAGACTCCGAGGCCACGCCCAGGTGGTGAACATTTTGTGTTCTTTCCCAATAATAAAAAAAAATACTAATATATATAATATCTGTGGTGTTCAGTCCGCGCAAGAAGACGACCATTGAGGAGCAGTGGGACCAGCAGGGCGCCTTCGAACTGATCTCCGTGGAGCAAGAGACATACGAAAAGTATTTCTACGGCACTGAGCATTGGAATTACTTTACCAGCGACGAGGACCTGGGCCCGGTTATCCTCTCCATCAAGCAGGAGACGCTCAACGGAAGGGACCAGTTCCGAATCCTGGTGCGAGCTGGCTCCTATACAGTGCATGGACTGATACCGGCGTCCTGTGTGTTTGCCGATAGGTGAGTTCCATAGGCTTACAAAATTCCAATTCAATTATATTAAATCGATTTTGCAGATATAATCGCGAGGAGGTAGTTAGATCTTTAGGTAAAGAAGTTAATTTAAATCCACCATTAACGTTAGGACAATTACCCGACACGCCAGAGGAGTTATTAAAATTAGATCAGGTTCGTTCAAATATAGAAACAGAGTAAAGAAAAGACCTCTCATAACATATATACTCCCTTAGGTTTTTATAAAATCAGAACTTAAAGTTGGCGTCATATTTGTCAAAGAGGATCAGTATACCGAAGAGCAAATTCTGGACAATAATGAAAATTCACCGCTCTTCGACGAGTTCCTCACTCTGCTGGGCGATCGCGTCCGGCTGCGCGGCTTTGACAAATACAAAGGTGGCCTTGACACGGTGCACGACCTCACAGGTGACATTATTATATCCCATTTCCTATCCCATCCTTTATTCGCTCTCTCTTTTTTATGTATAGGTCTATTCTCCGTCTACACGAACTGGCGCAACATCGAGATAATGTTTCATGTGTCAACCCTGCTGCCGTACGAGAAGCACGATCCGCAGAAGCTGCAAAGGAAGCGTCACATTGGCAACGACATTGTGTGTGTGGTCTTTCTAGAGGCGGACAACACTCGCTTCAGTCCCGCCTGCATCAAGAGTCATTTCCTGCACACCTTCATCCTGGTGAGTTTCTGGCTATTGGCGCCCTCGGGTCGGCTTGTCTTCACTCTCTCCCTTTCTCTCTTTTAATTATGTATTGTGTGGGTTATTAGCGTCCTCGGATGGACATTCTTTTCTTCTTCTCTCTCTTATCTAATTATTTATTTATTAACCTTTGCAGGTTCGTGTTTCGGCCCGGATCAAGCACAAGCCCACGAGATACGAGGTGTCGGTGGTGACCAGAGACGAAGTGGGTGCCTACAAGCCCTACTTGTGGGAGCAGTCTGTGTTCGAGAAGGGTCCGATGTTCCGGTGAGTATGAATGCTCTCAAATATATTATATTAATTATAAGTCCCCATGATGATCCCCAATTTGAATCCCTCCTAATGCTCCTATTCAGGGAGTGGCTGCTAACGAAGATAGTCAATGGAGAGAGGGCATCGTATTCGGCACCGAAATTCGCACGGATGCAGGAGCGTACCAGGTCACAGATGCTCGAAGATTTGGTGATGAATCTGTCCAATCACGCCGAAACTGGCCAGATACCGAAGCCCTATCGTCGCGGCAGCTGGCGACCGATCGGTGAGGATGAATATTTCAAAATGTTGCATGCCCGTGTCCTAGACAACAACACACACCACGAACAGCAGCAGCAGCAGCAACAGCAACATTTGGGCGGCGTTTGCTGCTATTGCAGTGGCAACAGTCACGAGATGACTCTGCAACAAGGCAGCAATAGCAACAACTACAACAACAACAACACATTCAACACACACAGACACAACAACAACAATCACAACAATTACTATGAACAACAACCACATCAGCAGCAACAATCACAGCTGGAACAGCAACTGCAACTGCAACTGCATCTGCAACACTCGACATCGTCACTCACACACACGTCGTGTTGTGCCATGTTGCACCTGTGTGTGAGGCATAGTATGTGTGCCTACCCACCCCTTCCTCAGGCACCATTTCCCGCATGACTTGCCTATTTTTTAGATTACTAATTTCGTAATATTTTTTTTGGGAAAAAACGCATAAGAACGGCTCACAAATGCAAACTAAAACTAGTTAAATTTATAATTTTCGATAAAACCATCAATAGGTAGCGATTATTCTCGATTAATTTGACGTGGCAATAACTTAAGGTTATCGGTTTCCAAGCTGGTCACACTCTCACACAAAATATGTCTGTCATCCGTCACACTGGTCACACTCACACGTAGAAAACACTGTCATCTGTCATCAAGAAATCCTCAAGAAAAGATCTGAAATATTTCCGGGTATATCCTTCTCTGTTCTTCCGTTTCGCACATCACCTTTTGAGGCTTTAAAGACCATCATTTCGACTTAACATGGCCAGGGACCTTAAGGAGATTTATAAACAATTCGCGAGAACAAATAGCCGACATTACTGTGACCCTAAAAAAAAAAAAAGGAAAATAGAATAGGAAAAAAAAGAGAGAAATTGCGGAGACGAAGGCGGAGACATTTGCATTTGGCGCGCGCTCCTTTTGTGACACAGTTTCTGTACGAGTACGAGTATGTTTGATTAATCGTTTTGTCTTGCTTTCGGTTGAACTTTCACCAAAAAAAAAAAAAACAAGAAAATGCCCCCCACACTCATGCACACACACACACACACACACACTGACACTTCCGCTTCCGCCATTAACACATCCGGCTGTGTTTGTGCCCACCGGAAACGTGCCTCATGTCACACAGACCCTGCTGCTCACAGACACAGTCACACAGCAAGGACAATCTGCTCTTCCTTTATCTGTGTATTTTACACACACACACACACACACGAAATAGCCAGATTTTATTTCTACACTGAGAACACTTTAGTTTTTTTGGAATATTTGAAAGAAATAATTTCTAATAACAGTTCAAGGCTTAAACTTTTATAGAAATATTTATTTATTATCTAAAACAAAAAAGAGTACAAAATGAGTATTTAATTTCTCTGTGTGTATGTCGTCCGTTGTCCGGCTAAGAAATATGGCTCATGTTTGTATAATTTTATCAGTGGAAGGAAATCTATTGTTGCCACCCCGCACATACCCTCACACACCCCAACACACACACACATCCCCTCGGCTGCTGCTCATTCGTTGTTGTTGTTGTTGTTGTTGTTGTTGCTTGATGGTGTCATTGGTGCTTGTTGTGATTTTGTTTAGATTTCTTGTTATTTATTTGTTGCTATTTGTTGCATTAGACAACACACAAATCTAATTTGATTTATACACTCGCACACTCGCACACTGGCACGCACACACCGATACCGATACCGACACCGACACCGACTGAAAGGAAAAGGTTGGGGCTGGGAAATTGAAGTGATCCCCAAAGGGAAGGACCCGCATCCAAACTATGCATATTAAAGTTATGCAAATACCAGCTACAATATGTAGTTCCATCTTCCTGCTCAATGCATAATTTTCAGGCTCTCCTTCACTCTACCCATATGTACATATATGATATATATGGTATATATATATATATATATGTTGCCAAAGAGATAACTCAATTACCTTTGGAGACTATATATACATACATATATGGGAATTTATCATTCGATTGCCTTACTTTTTTGGCCAATTACAAATCTATTTCCTGTTTTTGGTTTCTTTTTTTTGTGTTTTTTGGTAGGAAAATATCTTAAAAAACTATATTATTTATTTATAAGTTATTTGCTTAAAAAGAACACTGAATTAATTACACTTTAAAGAACATGTTCATACAAAAACAAAAGCATTTATACTCTCGATGAAATAAGCAAAAAGAAAAAATATATCTCAGGTCATTCTTTCATCTAGGTTCAGAGGTTTCCTTCTCATTTAAATATAGTAGATATTAAATACTAATAATAATTATTAGTAATATTATTAATTGGTTGAAGGCATTTCATATTTCGATTTTATGTTTAAACTTTAAACATAAATAGCCTTAATTTTTCTATGTGTATTTTGTCTTTGAGTCATCCTTCTGCTGCTCCTCCTCTCTCTCTCTTTCTATAGTTCGATATTATTTGGCCTTATTCTAGCCTTTTTCCAGAAACTCCTTAGAACCTGGCGGAGTTGCTAAGTTGCCCAGATCGATGGCAGCATAAAATCAAACCTGCCTCCCAAAAAATTCACAAAAAAAAAACGAAAATTCGGTGAGCTGCAATGGCTTCGAACCAAAAAAAAAAAAGAACTAGGATTTAAGGAATATAAAAAATTCCACATACAACTCGCAGTCCCAATTGGCTTCCTTCGTTGACATGGACGCTTTCCAAATTTCTTTTGAAATCAAACTGTGCCAGATTATCTAAGATGGCGTGGTCAGTTGTATAAAATGCTATATATATCGCTAATGATCAATATACGGGCACCCTTACCTTTAATATTAATTATTATTAGCCTCTTTGATTTCCTGCAATTCGTAATTTTCTTTTAAACGAAACTGTAATGGCCACCTTAGAAAATGTTGTACAACTACATATGTATATTGTTTGCGTGGTTTTCCTCTGAATATTCAAATTACACCAATCAATTACCTATGTAAAATACTAATCTATCTAAAATCTAGAGTGAAACATCTAGCAAATATATATTTATATATAAATATATATAGATTTATATATAATATAAATACACGCATGCATAGATCTTTTAAAGACATTTCTTTCAGCGAAAAAATAAAACACACACACAAATAACTTCCCACAAAAAAATAATACAAAAAAAAAGAAATAATTTGGTTAGATACCTTGAATGATCCGTAAATGCAATGCCCATTATATCCACAGGCCACATGAGACCCTCGTCGCCATTGCTCGACTCTGTCCGGGATCAGTTCGAGGACTATGACCAGCTGGCCAAGGACTTTACCCGTGTATTCCTTAACGAAGAACCATCGTGCCTGACCAACGCCCATCTCTTCGACGTTGTTTTCCTGGTGGGCCAGTCCAAGCAAAAGGCGCGTTTCATCGGTGTCCGGGCGATTCTTGGTGTGCGCAGTCGGGTCTTTCAGGTGAGTTAGCAATGGGTTCCTCCTTTGTGTTCAGGTAACTCCTAAATAAGTAATAAGTTTCCTGGAGAGTGCTGATAAATATATCATAACCATAACTGTACTTCTTTGCCAAGTGTGCGAAACTTCTTAGCCTTTAGGGATTAAAAAATGTATCCGGACAACGGTTCGTATGCGCTATATATTTGCCTATACCAAAATCACTCATACGCAGCGTTGAACTGTGATATTACACAATTAATGTGAATAATTCAAGAAAATTCACCTCATTCTCACTCACATATTTCTTTAAAATATGTTCCTTTACAAGTTCTATCCAATTTTTACATTAAAACCTTTTTATTCAAACAAATTAGACCCCCCAACATTAGAACAGCTGTTGTATATGAGAATACCAGAAATGGGACTTAAAAATAACAACTATACTTCTAAAAATAAACACATTTCTTGGAAATTAATATATTTTACAAGTTCTCTTTACAACAGCTGTTGTATCCCGAGTTACAGTCATAAAAATACCCTAAATGCAACAACAAAAACTATATAAATTAATTTGAATTAAATGTAAATTTTACAGGAAATGCTTTACGGCATTCAGACCGGCTTTGGTTCACCACAAATTCCCGTCGCTGAGATCTTTGCTCGTCCCGCCCCATCTCTGGTATCGCCGCAGAATCAAAAGCCCAAAAGCAACAACTATTTGACCGTACCGGATTCGGATTCCATACGGCCGAAGAGTGTGCCATCGTCGCCGATGGTTAAGCGTGCCTTCTCCCGCCTGGGCACCATCACAGCGGGCTGGGGCCGATCCATACGGAATAAGAATACGAATCAATTGAATCCGGATGACAAGAAGAAGTGGATCTCGTCCACGGACTGTTCGAGTAAGGGTTTTCAGTCGATGGAATGCAACCATATCGATGCGTGTATCTTTTCTCCGCTCTCTCTTTTCTCTCCACGCTCTCTCAATCTCTCTCTCTCTCTCTCAATCTCCGAAACTTACTTGCTCTGCTCTCTGCTGTGCGATTTGTCTTGAAATTTTCCGCCCACACACACACACACACATATTACGTATACGTCCGCCGTACGCCGTTACCCGTAACCCTTGGTATTCCAATCCCATTCCATGATCCCATTAACCCATGAACCTCTATGCCCTCTGTAAATTACCCGTACTAAACTAACTAAACAAAACTAATGTTAATAATACTACCTGCAACTACGCACGTCGCACAACTTTGCCTTAAAAAACCAAAAAAAAACCCTTGAAAAAAAAAACGTAAACTACAAAACCCACGTACTCGTGCTCTTTGCCACTATATCGCCCGATTCCAAACTGACTTATATATATATAATATAATATATCTCCCTATGAATATACATAAATATTGTAATTTCGAACGAACCATACACTCAATTCTTCCTTGTCGTGATTTCATTTACATTTTTCATTTCGTTTTTTTTTTTATTTATTGTTACAATTGTAAAAAAATAACCTTGGTTGAACGCTTCGAATATTTTGGACGTGGTTCTCTTACAATTTTGCATCCTCCATTGATTTATAATGCACCTATAATGACATCCCTATGACATCCGATTCGATATTCATTGATTTTTGATTTGCCTGCGTAAAATATCGTGCCATCTCTCTTGCATTTGATTTGATATTATATTCCCCCATATAATCACCGATATATATCGGGTTTTCCCGTTTTTTAAATAACTGCATTTTGCATAAAAATTCACCTTTAATCATGATCTCGCCACAATTCACCTTCACTCACCACCGAAACTGCTTGCATTTTACTGTTATGCGACTATTTTTACCATTGGATTTAAACTCACCACACTGGTTTGCTCTCTCTCTCTCTCTGTCTATTGCTCTCTCTCTCTCTCTTACTCTCCATTGCTCTCTTTCTCTATTACTCTCTTTATATTGCTCTCTATCTATTGCTCTCTCTCTCTCTATTGCTCTCTATCTATTGCTCTCCATCTATTGCTCTCTTTCTCTTTCTGGCTGTCATAACTATTCGTTTGTTATCTCTACAATCTCTGATCTGTCTTTGTCTCTTCCCTTTTCGGCTCTTCTGTTCTGATTCAACCAAAAACAAAATCTTCAAAACAAACGAAATAATTTAAATTAAACAACAAACAAAATCTTGTCATTCTCTCATCTCACCTGACTCGCCACCGCCCACTGCCACTCCGCCACCAACCCAAAAAAAAAAATATATAATTAAAACATAAAACATAAACTTTTTATCGATAATATTTCTTTTATTTTTCTTTATTTTTTGTTTTTGTTAATCCTTTCCAACAAATGACAAATGATTTCGACTTATGTTTTGCGGTTTTTGCTTTGTTATCGAATTATTGTTCATCATTATCGTTATTTTGTGACAACTACCGACCGATACCGATGACCGATAACCACTCCCTACCACCTCGCGCGCACTACCCTTTCCCGTAAATGGCGATTGCAGATAGGGACAGCAAGGACAAGGACAAGGACAAGCCGGGCAGCAATCAACTGGCCGTGCCCCGCCTCTCCGTGTGCGCCGATGCCCAGAAAGTGGACCGGGCCAAGCTGGCCCAGACCGAGTTCAACATCATTGAGTTCGATCCGGATACGTTTCGGGTGCTGCTCGATTATCTGCACACGGGCACCTGTCCGCTCACCTGCGTCTCCATACCAGGTAAATATATCTAAACCTTTTCTTTGGTTGGCAATCCTGAAGCTCACTCCTTTTCTTTATATTTTTGTAGGTCTCCTGTGCGCCGCCGAGCACTACGATTTGCCGGAGCTGCTGCAGGCGTGCTTCCATCACTGCAAGCAATTCCTGCGCATCGAGGTCGTATGTCCGATGCTCATCTCGCTGGAGAACTACTACTGGCGCTACACATCCGCCTCCGAGCTGGTCAACATGATACTGTCGTTCGTGGAGAGCAAGGCGCATGCCCTGTTCAAGTGCCCGGAATTCCTGCACTTGTCCGAGTCCATGGTCCAGATGATTATGTGCCGCGAACTGCAAACGCCGGAGATACGTAAGTTTGAGGCGATGCTAGCCTGGGCACAGCACAAGGTGGGCAAGCTGAAGAATCATCCGAACAAGGATACACAGTTCGAGTTCGAGTGCATCATGGAGCGGTTGACGCGCGATCTGAATCTGTGCCGGATATCGCCCAGTGAACTGTTAACCGTCGTCCTGCCCTCCAAATCGATGAAGAACGAACGCATCATGGAGACGCTCATGGTCCAGGTGAATCTGGGCACCTATCGCATGCCCGAGCTGGATGCGTACCGTCAGCAGTTGCGCCAGCAGGAGTCCGCTGAGGCCACCGTCCAGGTCCACCGGGGTGGATGAGACAGTAAGAATGTGAGTTTCGATTTGGAGCAGCAGCAGCAGCAGCAGCAACAGCAGTCCCAGCATTCGGATTCGGAGGCAGCCATACAGATAGCAGCTCCGCCCGGTAGCACATCCCTATCCTACTCCACATCCAATACGACATCCGCAGCCGCCACAGCCGTTGGCACCACCAGCCACCCGCCCGCATCGATTGATGCCCGCACCGATGCCCGTGCCTATGCCATGGCCTCCCTGGCCGCCGCCCTCGAGATGCAACAACAGCAGGAGCACAATCAGGCGCAGGTTCAGGTACAGGTACATTCCTATCCCCATCCTAGCTCCAGCTCTAGCTATGCCCGCGATGCCACCGACGAGGAGGTGGAGCTATATGCCAGCTTTGACAATACACCGAGCACCAGCCGAGTGGCGGCCCAGATGCAGGCCGCCAAGGAGGCGCGCCGGAAACGCTGGCAGGCGGACGGGGCCAGCGGCAGCAGCGGGGACGGCGGCTGTGCCAGCGGCAGTAGCGGCAGCGGGCGACGCTACTAAGCGAAAGCTAAGAAGATACACAATCCCAAAGATACAGAGATTCCGGAGCATAGAGCGGGTAGCAACCAGGGTCAACCTGGGGGTACACTTATTAATCTATATTTCTTTATATTTTTTCCCATATTTTCTTTTCGATTTGAATTGGTTTGTTTGTAATATTTGGATGCCTTTATTTGTTTATTTAAAATATTTATTTATTAAGTGCTTACAAATAATTGTCTTTAGTTATTAATTTATGTTGATATTTTACAACTGGTGAGGGAAAATGTCTTGATTGCTTGTTTAATTAAATTGTTTTCTATTTAATTGCTTTGAAAATTAGGGTGCATTTCCCTTTATTAAAAGCCCGTTAAAAAATTGTAAATATAGGGGGAAATTGGTTGCTTGGAGCACCTGGGTTCTCTGCCTGCTCTATGTCTCGGGAGTGTGTGAATGAGGGGAGTGCAAGTGCTGTCCAGTTGTCCTTATTTCCTACTTGTTACTTTATTATTTAAAGTTTATTACAGCCTCTGAATTATCCTTTTGATATAATTTCAAATCCTTATTCACACTTTTAACCTTAGCTGCAAGAGTGACCAGGCCTTACCAATGGTTGGGGAAATGGCATTAACGAATTTAATAAAATCCCTTTAAGATCCTTAACCTTATAAACGTATTATTTAACTAAATAACTATATAACTAAATAACTTGCATTCAAATTTTGTTGATATAAATTTAAAGCAATTATTACACAGATTTTCAACATTTTCAATGGGTTCTCTTCAATTTTAAATTAAAACCTAGTTCTCTTTAGGGTTCTCTTTAATTTTAAATTAAAACCTAGTTTATTTTTTTAGAAAATGGACTCTTGGACAGCACTGGAAGGATATCCTTGTATACCTTGTATATAGTCCTAGATGGAAAATGAAGAGCAAACGAATATTTGAGCTGTTAATGAGCTCGTCAATAAGCTGATAAATTAGGAAAGGTGATTGATTCGATTGGGTTAGCATTTAGGGATTTTTTTTTTTTAAGTAGTAAATGGTATATATATATCGGGGATATAAAAGGATATACTTCCTCCTGCTACTGAGTGTGTGCGTGTGTGTGTGAGAGTTTTAAAATCCCACCGGTCGAGGAGGCGCCCGAACCATCCAAATCGAAACTGACATTGTTAACTCTTACATTCACCCCGAGCAATGACAAAAGCCCCAGACTTTGTGGGTTAGAGAGAGCGGAAGGAGACGGCGGCTCCATAAAGACACCACCTCCCCCTTCCCGCCCCCCTCTACAAACCAAAACTGGACTCCCCAAAAAGAGATCCTTGTTTTGAGACTCAACTCTACCCTGCATAAGGATTAAGAAATTTTCTACCAAGTATTATGTATGTACGTATATGTTGGCGTGTCCTGTTGATGGCTGATGGTCCCGTTAAGGAATCCCTGTGGCATTCGATTTTTGATTCCACACAATCGAAGAAGACGAACAAGAAAAAAAAGAAAAACAACAAAAGCAGGAAAAAGAAGAAAAGAAAATATAAAAAACAAACGCTTACTGATGTAAAACAAAGACTTAAACAACTAAAAACAAAACTAAAACAAAAAAAAGAAAAAAGAACAAAAAAAAATATGAACAAAAGTGAACGTAAAGGATAAAGAATTTTTTTAATCAATGTTATTGAACCAAATGTAAGCAGAACAAGAGATCCTTCTCTACCCACTCTCTATATAAACTTAAAACTAAACTAAAAAAAAACTAAAAAAAAAAAACACTACATTATATAACTGAATGTTTATGAGAATTGCAACCAAAATCTAACTGTTTAAAATGGCTGCCTGTTTCATTCCCTGTTTCTGTTCCTATTTTTGTTAACTTGTTATCACAAAAACAAAAAGAAAAAAAGAAAAAGGAAATGAATGAATATTATGCATAAGTAAGTCTACATTTTATTACCGAAGCTAAAGTTAAAAAAAAAAAGCCTTGGCTCGCACTCCCTGTACATTGTGTGCGGAGTTATTAAACAAAGAAGAGAAATAAAGTCCATATAACGGGGTCTGGAATATCTAAATGTATGAGTGTATATTCCCTAAAGAGTTCTGACCCGCGACATTCCCGAACCACATATGAAAAATATCAAAACCAGCGGCCCACGAAATTCCAATAGTTTTGGAGAACCCAAGAAGCCCCAGAACACCTGAAGGATTTTTCCAAACAAAAACCGAAATAAAAAAAGAAAAAAAAACGAAAGGGAGAAAACACAGCATATAGCCCTAGAACTATTATTAACCGATAAAAGACAACCGTGAATATGGTATACATACATATATTAACCTATCAATGTCCATTAAATAGCGTACAGTTGAAACAAAAATAGTTAATGATCACTAGATGATCCCCGGGGAAATCAGTCAGTTCTTACCTTCTTCTTTCTTCTCTCTCACAGGCATGAAGAGTTCCGGTTTTTTTTTTTATGGTGTTATGACACTACTTTCTAGTGTCACACTCTTCTTTATAATTTATTCTTATTTCTTTTTTGTATCAAGTCTTTTAAAAACTTACCCTTTAGCTTGAGCTTAACGGATTCCTACAAGAAAAAAACAGAAGAAATATATACATATGAATAAAGAAAAACTTTACCATATTTTCAATTCGATCGGATATGAATCTGATGCAACAAGAAAACTAAATGTAAACGGCAGCATTTCCAAAAGGGTTTCACATAAATGTTCAAAGACGCATACATAAATTATATCAATGAAATTTTCAATGTCTAATTGTACAAGCAAGTTTATCAAATGTCAAACAGGCGACAGGTCAGTCATACATAGTGCATAAAAATATATAAGAACAAAAAGAGAACCGTGCTTGAAACGCGACTAAATGTAAGCAATTTAAAAAGTAAACCGCTAAAGGTACATACCAAAAAAAATAAAATCAATATAACCAGCAATAACTAAACTAAACGCTTTTAATGTGCAAAAAAAATAACTCGAATTAAGGAGAATCAAACAGCATATACACTACATATATTCAAGTTGAAAAAAACAATCTTAAACTGTGTGCGCAGACTTGTTCAAATTTTGATGACTGGTTTAAAGCAAAAAAAAAAAATAGTAAAATAAACAAAATGCAATGCAGCAGAAACGATCTGAAAAATCTTTTGAGACAAAAAAAAAGTGAAATGAAACGAAATCTCCGGCGATTTGAAAACATACAAAAAGAAAAGCAGGCCAAAAAGTATGCAACATATACAAGAAATCTAGCATAGTTTTGGGCGGCACTCGATCCGGAGATTTCGCAAACGTAAACTCTTTGAAATATTTTGAAACCATTTAAACTGAAGCTAAATATATACATATATATATATATATATATACAGAAGACAAAGCTGATGATTTTTTTTTTTTTTTTGGGAAATTGATATATTAACCAGAGAATAGCTAAAAGGTTACACATACATACATACATAGATAGCTATATTTTTACCGTCGCTCTACCGACTCCAACCTACTGTTCGAACTGAATGTAATCTGATTAATAAATGTGTATTTACCGCAGATATATATCTGGCATACAGGCAATACATAAATGTATATGCATACAAGCGATGATAAGTGGGCGTTTCTATATGTTTGTTCCGTACTGTAATCAGCCCGGCCAAAATTTTGGATTTTCCGCGGCACTGTTTTTTTGAGAGAAAAAACTAAAAAAAAAAAACAATAAAAAAAATGGAAGTAAAACGAAAATCGATATCCGAATTACATATGCAAACTAAATGCAAAGCCATGACTCCTTTTGAGCTGATCCAAACATGTCGAGACATGTCAAAATTTAAGAAAGAAAAAAAAAGAGTACATAACGAAAAGCCGTTTGTTTAATCGGAAGAAAAAAACCCAATTGAAAGCAGAATAAAGCTAAATAAATGTTGTAATTGCCAGGGCCAAGCAAAAAAAAAATATTAAAAAAAAAATTACAATGCAAATAAAACAAAATGAGAAAAAGAAAATTAATTGTTTTATTTATTGAGGTTATAGCAAGCGAAATATTAGGTAAGTAAGAGAGCAAGAAAGAGAGGAGACACGGCACGCAGTGCGATGTCATCAATAAATTATGAATGTGTTATCGATAACACCGAATTATTGCATCATTCATGACACTCCCCACAAATATCTGAAGAAATTAACATGTAATTAATCACAAATTAATGAATTTTTCATCTATGATTCAGCAAGAAAAGCTGTGTTTTGTCATCAACGTTTTAGACTACAAATTCATCAACCTTTCATCAAGAATTCATAAAGAATATTTTTGAAGAGAGAATAATAATTGATCATTGATGAAACCTTGACATGTAGAACTATGTCCAAATTCTTTCCGAAAAGCAAGCACCCTCAAGATATCAAAAATTGCTCTCGCACTTAAAGAAAGGAACCTGAACCATCTGAAAGATACACAACCCCCCCGGATAGCCGCCATATTTGTGAAAGAAAAGTCAGATATTAATTGAATTTGAATTTGTTGCTTGTTTTTGCCGCACGCTTACATAATAAATTAAACATTTATAATAATCAGTACAATAATTCCATTGTTAATGTTGTTGTTTCTTTTTGTTGTTGTTTATTGCTGTATTTGTTGTATTTTGTTGTCGGCTTCCCTCGATTGTTTCTTGATGAAATCTGTGTATTTATTTATAAACTAAAACAAATTGCAAACAGCAAATGCAACAAGTGCTTGCACTTCACCACCAATCATCTCTCTATATACAAAGCTACAAAATCAATTGAGTTTTCCTTTCCTTGCATTTCGCCTCCTTCGATTTAGCTATTATTTGTTTTGTTTTAGAGCTATATAGGGTTAACTTTTGATTACAGGAGAGATACAGATACAGATACAGATACAGATAGACACAGCACAGAGACGACTTGAAGGATATATAGAAGGGAAAGAGGGAAGAGAACTGGTTACAGGTTCAGAACAGAATTGCATTCAACTATTGCACTATTATCGGTTGTCTCACTATATATATATATATAGAGATCCCTACAGATATATATATATATATATATGCGTATATATAATTCTATGTACAGTTGGAGCTTTGAAGCAAACAATAAATAGAGTTTCTGCAGCAAGCACTTGAACGTTTTGTCGACTTTTGAACACTTTCGTTTGCCCGCCCGTCATCAGTCACCGCGCCACGATTGATATCCCGCTCTGGTTGATGTTCCTCCAGGACCTACTCCTCCTCCTCCTGCTCCTCCTCCTCCTCGTGGCCATGTTTGCTCCACATCCGCTGAATACAGGCTCGCATACGAGCCGCTCGCCGAGCATGATCGCCGACCAAGACCGAGTCTCCGATGAAGCCTGGATTCCACATGGGCCGGGCAGGCGGGCATAGACATCGCCTCGCCGACGCCTGTGCCAGTTATTCGTTCGGAAACGGGAACAGATGCCAGCAGTTCCTCCTCATCCTCGTCGTCGTCACGAGCGGCGGTGGCATCATCGTCGAAGCCATACCAACATCACATGACCATGATTTGCAGCGCCACTCATTGATCTATGGTACGGTAGATGCGTCTCTGAGGCTCGGGCGTATAATGGATGCGGGTGCGGAAGTGCTGCGGTGATCCCGGCACGCTCTCGGAACCGCGACGCGGTGGCGGTAGCGGCGGCGATGCCGAAACGTATCTGTAAGTGAGAGAGGGAGAGCGCATTAGCACGATTCAGAGCGGGACAGATAGCTGGCCGGGGTTAACCCACCTTCGGTGCAGGAGCGGTGACCCTGTCGTCTGACCGCCACTCAGCTCTAACAGATTCTTGCGCAGCAACAGCGGCGATTGTCCACGATTGTAGCGCGGCGGCGGATCCGGACTGCGGTGCCTTCGATCGAGTCCCGCCAAAATGTGCGGACTGGGCGGTGTGCTAATGCTGCCGCCACCGCCAGCGCTTCCACAGCCACCCATTCCCGGACCGCTGCTGGCATAGCGACGCAGAAAGCTACTGGTCCCGCCACCAGGCAGCGGCTCTGTTGTCGGCGAGGTGCTTTGGCTGGTATTACTGCTGCTGCTGGCCGCTGACAAGGTGCGATAGTAATACGACTTGCTGCCGCCGCCGCCGCCGCCGTTGTTCACCAAGCTCCTGTAGGCCGGTGGCTGTGGCGGTTGCGATGGCTGCACTCCTGCGACTGGCTCCACCTGCTCCAGGCTGGCTGTGGAATTCAATTGGGTTTTAACATAGGTGGCAAACTGTCGCTTCATGGCGCCGGCGAGTGTGTGGAACCAGCCTGGTCGGTTGGTTGGTTGGTTGGTTGTTTGGTTGAATGGATGGAGTGAAGAGTGAAGAGTTGGTGATGATGATTCGTGCGGTGGAGTGCGGCAAACAAAGAGAGCAAGAAACGAAACGAAAATGGAAAATGTTTAAGAACAATAACAAGCGCAACTTAGTGGCGTTGAAAGCGAAATGAAAGGAGGGCATAGGACCCGGTAATAAAGTCGTAAAAACAGAGCAAACAAAAGCAATCATTGATGGAACAATCTCTATTTGAATCTATGTATATTTCCTTGATTTCTAGCCTTACCCGCATCCTGCTGCTCGCGACTGTAACCATCCAGGCTGCTGCTGCTCGCCCCACTGCTCGAACTTTGCCCCAAAACCTGACGACGGGCATACAGCTTGCTCAGTTTACTGGCCACCATGGTGTTGGACCCGGCACTATAGTCAGCAGTAACTTGGGCTTGCTCTGGGGATCTGGGCAGAAGCGTGGGACTGGGCAAGGGTTGATACTGCAGCTGCTCGCCATTGGTAGCGGAACCAAAGTGTCCAGCAGCAGCAGCGGGAGCTGCTCCTCCGCCTACTACCACTCCTGTTGCTGAACCCGTTGAAGGCGATAGACTGACGGCTATCTGCGAGCACGTTGACTGCGTGGACGACTGACTAGATGTGGAGTGCGTCGATGGCGGCGGCGGTGGCGCCACATAGTTGCTGTGAAACGGATTCGTGCTGGTAATACCAGGGCCAGCAACTGCTGGCTGCTGGCTACGTTGCTGCTGGTACCGCTCGGCGGCCTCCTTTTCGCGCAGTTGGTTCTGTTGGTGGTAAAAACGTTGCAGCACTAAAGGGGAATAATAAAAATATAAATCAGACTGGGAAAATTTTTAAAAGAAGGCTTTGGTGTATTACCTATGGGGCTCTGGTTGCCCGGCTGCACTCGAAGAGGTTGCTGCTGCTGCTGCTGCTGTTGCGGCGGCGATTCTGGCTTACGTTGCATTATGGGTGAGGGTGTGACGAGGCCCAGATTCAGATTGAGGTTGAGGGTGAGAGGAGCGCTCGTATTCGCATTAGTACTACTATCACAGCTGTCGTGGGCTACGGAATTGCAATCCGAGGCTGGCAGGCGCCATCCTGTCGGCGTGGTCGTGGTCGTGGTCGTGCTCGTTGGTGTTCCAGGTGAAATGGCATCCTCCGGCGGCAGTGGTATTGTCTTTGTGGCTGCCCCACCAATTACTGTTGGCGATGGCGTTGATTGTGTATGGTTGTTGTTGTGTTTCTTTTGGCTAAAGGGCGATGTCGTTAGATTCCGTAAAATCGTTTGACCTGACAAAAACATTGATTAATTATTTGGATTATGTAATTAATTATGTGTCGACGCTTACCGATGCTGCTGAACATGGACTCCTTTTTGGGGCTCTCGTCGTTGTATTTGTAGTGCGAATGATGGGTTCCATTGCTCAGCTTGCGCTGCATGAACGGTGATTTCCGATAGAGCTTGTTAAGATCACCGACACCGCTACCACCGTTGCCGCTGCCTCCGGATGGCGGTGACATGGGGCTGGGGCTGGCACTGCTGCTGCTGCCACTTCCGTTTCCGGTGCCGCCGCCGCTGCCAAAGCAGTTGGTAGTTGTTGGTGTCGTTGCTGTTTTTGCTTGAGGTAGTTGTGTGGCTGATTGCATGAAATACTGCGACTGCTGCTGCTGCTGGTAACTCGGTATCTGAGTGGGTTTTATTGTCTTTTGCATAGGATTCTGCATCTGCACCTGCCCCTGCATTTGCCCCTGCATTTGCATCTGCATCTGCGCCCCCCTGCCGTACGATGCGGCCATAGATCCGGAACCAGCCGCCGTTGCCCTGAAATCAATAAAGGATGCATGAGTTCGTTTCGAAAGCTACGACTTTTTATTACCAATTAAATGAGAGAGCACACTCAAATGCACGCCAAAAGGCAGAAAGTAGAAGAGGATTTTGTGTGTTTGTGTGTGTGTGTGTGAGGAGGAGGTGTGTTATCCGGGATAACAGGAGGGGGGGAGAGAGGGTACATGTATATATGTACAAAAAGATTGACAAGGCGCCATGGCAACATATCTAAACACATTTAGATGAGCTGTTTTTGTGCCATTAAGTGTGTGATGTGATTTTGTATTTACAATATGAGTGTGTGTGTGTGGTGTGTGTGGTGTGTGTGGTGTGTGTGGTGTGTGTGGTGTGTGTGTATGGTGTGTGTGTATGGTGTGTGTGGTGTGTGTGTGGTGTGTATGTTGGCTGTGTGTTGGTGTGGACAGAGATTAAGCGACAGGTAGAAACAACAACAATATATAAAAAAAACACTGATAATATGGATATGACACTGCATTAAAAAAGTGGATTAATAATGCAGCTATGACACTGCATTTAAAACTGCATTTACTATGCAGCTATGACACTGTATTCACTTGTTCATTTATATAGGGTTTTTAGAACCTTGAAAAAGACAATTACTCTATTGAAAAGTATCGATTTTTTATTGAATGCGACTATGATCACACTTATTTAACCCTCAAAAGAGGCTTAATTTTTTTTATTAAGCTAAAATAATATAATAATATTACAATTAATAAAATAATATAATAATAAGTAATTTTGATTTAGAAAAAAACAATTTTAAGGTACGTTTTTTTATTAGGACAATTCTTTTATAAGATAAAGGTAATAAATGGTCAATATTATAGCAATTAAAAGCAATACGCTTTGTTTTTTTCTTACTTTCATTTCTATATTTATGTTTTTAATAAAATATATACTTTCATCTTTGTACTTTTGTAGTTAATATATTTCTTATGGCTTTCAAGCGTTTTTCAAAACATTAGAGGTTTAAAAGGTAAACAATAATAATGGTAGAATTTCGCAATACATAATTAAAGATACTTGGTTGCCCTCGTTTAAAAACTTCTGTAGTAATTTTTACGAAAATCCCTAAATTAATTTATTTTCAAGCCTGCCTTAATGCAGTGTCATACCCGTACAAGAAGAGTCACAGCCAGAGTGAAAGCGAAAGGTGATGGACTTGCCCGCCCTCCTTCTTCAAATTGCTTTTGTATAAAATCCATATAAATGTTTATACTTTTCTCTACGATTGGAATTCAAAATTAAAGCAAAACTTCAAAATAAAATAATTTGGAGACTCAAGCTCTGAAAACATAAATAAATCCGTGAGCTCAAGTAGTGAATCCTTATAGCAATTATCCAGCTTTCTAGTCCATATTTAACTCAATTAAGTAAATGATAAGAAAAACAGATTCTAGCGATACTTTTCAGCATAAAAATGAAATGAATTTTGGGAGAATACGAGGGAAATAAGCTTAAAGTGTAAGCATAATAATTAAATCAATAAATAACAATATGGAATTACCTTTTTCGGTGTATGAGCATTTCTAGATGGGTAAATAAACAAATTAAAAATTAAATTTTAAACCAAAACCAAAAGCATGCACAGTAGAAAGTAAAGCCAAAACCAAAAAATAAAAAGGAAACCGAAACAGAAGAAATGCCAGGGCTTAGTTAATAAAAAAACGAAAAATGTTAGCAAGCGAGGGGCGTGGTGTTAACAACAATTAACGATTAAAACAAAAAACCATAATTAGAGGGCTTATAATAATATGAATAAGAATAATAAACTCGCCGTACTTACTGAACTTTACTTTTAATTGGGGAGGAGTTTTTCTTTTCATTTAGCATTTTTTATTATATTTGAGTTGTTATTATTATATTTTCTCTTTTTGTTGGCTTCATATATTATATATATATATATGTATAAAGTATATATGATTAACATATATTCAGGTTTATATATATATACTATCTCTCTCTCTCTGTATATAGAGTTGATTGTTTGCTTTGAATGCTTGTTTGTTTGTTTGTTTTTTTTTTTCAGTTTATGTCTCGGATATTGGTTGTTGTTTATGTGTTTTGGTTTTTGTTTATAGATCTTTCATTCTTTGTCTTCATCATTTTCATTTTCGTTTGCTTTTTTTTTATATTTGTTTGTTGTTGTTTTTTGTTTGTTGTTAGATTATGTTTTACTTTTTATGTTTTGTTTGCTTTGTCATATATTATTGTTTAAGAAATGGTATTATTATTAGGAATTAGGTAACCTACAAAAAATTGTAATAAAAAAGGTGAAAAAACGGAAAATAAAAACATTGCGCACACACACACTCAAATTACAAATTACAAATTTAATTGAAGTTGAAATTAAATGACAAATAAGAAATATATATAATATATATGCTAAATGTTTCTATATATAATTATTATATTCTATATTCTAAAGTAAGGCTTCTAAGGGACTTCTAGTTGAGAGACAAATGATATAGCAGACTTTACAGGGCCAACAAGGAGGATAACATGCACTTATTGCCAATGAAATAAACCCGCCACGAAAGGGAAATCTGTGATGGAGTAAAGAAAGGCCATAATCTATCTATAATCTATCTATAATCTATCTATCTATATCTATAAATCGGAAGAGAGCCTAACTTGTAGCTTATTATATACTTTGTGCTCAAACTAGACACAAAAACAAGTTGAATTAAGTGAAAACTCGATAGAGATTCAAGGTATTTTCGATAACTTTTGGTTATTTAGCAATAGGTCCATCACTAACTCATATACAGCAACTGTTACGAGTGGCGCCCAAGCGTAGCACCACAGAAAAGCTCAAAATATACAAAAACCTTGTGAAGAAGACATTTTTAGGAAATATTATTATAAAATGGAAGGTTTTTTTTAAAGAAATAAAGAGTAGACCAGACTCGAGCTCTTAAGCAACGGAATTCGATAAGAAACCGATAGAAAACTCGATAGAAAGCTCGATAATTATGCAGGCACTAGAATAAATCAAACATAAATGATTGAAAATAGGCCTAGTTACGTTTTTGTATCTAATTAATTGATAAACCTTAATATTCCATATGCTACTGGAAGGAGAATAAACTAAAACAAGATCCTTATCTACTTACTAGTCAGTGGCTAACACATCTTGGTGTACTTTGTGTAATATGGACTTTCTCTAAGTGTAGTGAAGAAGGAAAACAATTAGAAAACATGCCGAAAAGGTACAACTTAAACAAAGAGAGAGAAAGAGCTGGAGTGAGTTTGATTTTTTTTTAGCTTAAACAAAAGGAAGTAAAAGAAAAGCAGAAAGGATCAAGGATATAAGAGTTAAAAACAAGCAGGTTATATAAGTATATATATATAATATTAGTTTGCTAGCGTAGTAGAGACAGTGAGTTAGCAGACTCGACCTACGATCGGGCTTAGTTGCAGCTTTTTTCCAGCTTTTCCTTTCTCCTACCTGTTGGACTCGAGAAGCGCAGAAAGCAAAGAACGGAGAACGGAGAACGAAGAACGGAGAATGGAGAACAAAGAACAAAGAACGGAGAATGGAGAACGGAAAATGGTAATAAAAAACAAAACGGAAAGAAACGTGGGGCGAAATACCAAAAGCACACTCCACACTCAAGCACACCCACTCTAGGAGGCACACACTCGCACACATCAGCCGAGAAGGGGGAGGGGCCATTGGGATGTACTATATATATAATATTTGCCAAGGATCTGATCGGTTCTGGGCTAGACTCTCGCTCTTACCTCTTCAGCGTGGCGGTGTCGCCGCCATTGGCGCGATGCCGATTGTCAACGATGCTCTGAAACCAATTGGGTACATCTACTTTGGCTATTTCATACGTCCGGATGAAGGGCTGGGCCAGAAGCTCCGGATACTTGGGTCGGTCCTGATGGTTCTTTGTGAGGCTGCAAGTAATCACTTCCCTTGAATCTCCGATCTAAGACCGAGTTTTAAAGGCCACAGCACTTACCACTTCTTGACAAAATCACGAAACTCCTGACTAAAGTTAAAGCCCTCACCGATGGGCAGACAAGGCGGCTCCGAGTCCAGCACCTTGGTGAGCACCTCAAAGTCCGTGTTGCAGCCCTCGTAGGGTGATCGCGCTGTGGCCAGCTCCACCAGCGTTATGCCCAGCGACCAGACATCGGCACGAATGTCGTACTTTGGTTTCTTTGGATCGATGCGCTCAGGCTGCAAATAACACATAAAAATGAAGATCATAAGGTACTATATATATAATAATAAGGACAAGACTTACCGCCATGTATGCGGCACATCCCGCGGACCGTGTGTTTGCCTTGGAATCCACCAGGCGGCCACTGATCCCGAAATCACAGAGCTTAATGTTGCCACGCTCGTCGATCAGTATGTTCGAGGGCTTCACGTCACGATGGATGACCCCATGCTTGACCTTCAGATACGACAAGGCATTGACAGTCTGCAAATAAATAAAAAAAAAATATAGAAATAGCGAAAGTACTACAGTTGCATCATCATTATATCCTACCGCCACTGTGACCTTGCCCAATATCTGCTCCGGCACCGGTTTCTTGGAGAGCTTGAGCAGCTTGTCAAAGCACATGGACATCAGCTCCATGCAGATCCAAACATCCGGATCGCGTACAAAGCAACCCAGGCACTTGACAATGTACTTGCAATCGTGTGACTTGAGCACCACATCCAGATCCATCAGTATCCGCTTATTCTCCTCCGCGTTGCCAGTGCGACGCATCTGCTTGACGGCAATGATCATGTTGCTGGACAGATGGATCATCTTTACCACATTGCCGCTGGTTCCGTTGCCGAGATCGCCCAGGTGCTTCAAATCATTGATATCCGTTGGATATTGTAGCCCATTGATGTTCAGCTTGCCCGTTTGCTCCATGATGATCTTTAGCTTCTTGTCCGTCTCCGTTTCCGACGGATGCGATTGTGTTAGCAGCGGCAGCATCATGTGACGCGGTCGGTGATATGTGCCACCGGCTGCAAATGGACAAAGACGGAGTATGAGCCACACAAAGTTCTTTTTTATTAACTATAATTGTATACTATTATAGGATATTGAGTTCGAAAACAAATAACCTTTACCTAAGGACGTTTTAAATATCAAATATCAGCCCAAACACCAAGCACTAGATTGTAATATAATAAAACAAATGTTTAATAGTGTATTAAGTAAGGTATGTAGTTAGGCTGGGCTACATTTGTCAGTTAATCCAGCTTAAAAACCTTATTAATTATGAATTCTTTGGAATAGAGATTTGTAAAGATATCGAAAGTAGATTTACCTATGCAAAAAATATAAAAAACTAACGGCAATAGGTTCGATTAAATGCTACTTTTCCATCAGCGCTCTCAGAGAGCTCAGCTAGAAAGAAACTCTCTCGTTCTCCTATTGCTTGTACATGACAGGCGAAGCGCCAAAGGGAGATCGCAAGATAAGGACAACCAAATACATACATATGTAACATATAAAAAGCAATCAGCCTCAAGAGGTATCCCAATATTTTGGGACTTTAAGTGAGAGCTCTTGCAAGCTCTGCTAGAAACAGCTGTACATTTGATAGATAACTACACCATGACAATGGGACATCTCTAATGCTGTGCTTTAATTTGCCGCGAGTGTACCCTAACACATTTTGCCAAAGTCGCACAAATGTTGATGCCTGAGTGTGTCGGCAGAGCGCCAGCAGAGAGATTCCCTGACACTGCAGTAGATTATTTAATTATCTTTTGGTCATAAAGCCGCAAATTGTTGTAGTCGGCAAAAAGTTTGTATGTACTTGCCGGCTTTTATTTTATATTTTTATTGGATTCTTTTTATAAAATTACAACCATGAATAAGGAGCAATATAATAATATTATTCTCTATTACAAGTTATTTATTTATTTAGTACAAATATCTACTTGTATTATTTATTTTACAAAATAAGGAAACGTGCGAAAAATTCCCATTAGTGCCCACTGTGACACGTGAATGTATGGGAGAATGCGTGTGGGTGGTACGGTTAGTCGGATATGTGTATGCGTGCGTGTATGCGAGAGAGAGCGAGAGAGGGAGAGAGAATTAGAGCGATTTTGTTTTTGTTTGCGAAGTTATTTTCGCTAGCAATTGAAATCAACAATTAGCAACTACAACAAAAGGCAGTCATAAAAAATAACGCTATTTGTAAACATGCGAAAGAGGCGACACGTCGAATGGGGCGAAGAAGGAGACGGTGCAGAAGAAATGCGAGACAAAAATACATATAATAATAACAACAACATAAACAATGAGAGCGAGCGAGCGGGCATATCAAGACATTACTCCGGAAATGCCAAAAAAAATAACCAATAAGCCAGACAGGCAGAGAGGGACAGAGAGAGGGAAACGCCAAGAGTGACACAAAGACACAAAATAAATAAATAAATAAATTCAAGCACTTGATGGGCCCATGAAAATCGAATATGAAAAATGTATTAAGCGATTCCCAATTTTAACAAATCTTATAACATTTCAAATAAGATATAAATGCAATAATATTTAAATAAATATAAATGTATTAATTTGTATGCATTTGTTTTTATATAAAAAACTACATTTCAACGGGAATTACATTGGCTTTGTCCCTACTTTCTTAAATATCCGGCATTTAACGTATTTTAAAATCATTTCAAATTTGAAAAAAAAAAATTAACAAAAACAATTTCATTATATTTATATGCCTGGTTTTATTGTTTTAAACTATTTTAAACAGTACTCAACAAGTTAAAATGTTTACTAAACCAAGCGATTAACTATTTTATTTTATTAAATGAATGAAAATAATTGAATACTTTTAAAACTCTTTAATACAAAAATAAAGAAAGAAAAATGTGTTTAAATATACATAGAAAACCATATAATGATGCCCTGAAACCAAACTATTTATTATGAACTTATTAGTAGAGCTTAAATAATTATTAATATTCTTGGTAACTTCTTTGTGGAATTTCAAATTCATGGAAAACTTTTATACCTGGAAATACTATCTAATCAACATTTTGTGCTCAATTATTCAAAAAGCCCATTAACATTTTATAAACGTTTTCGGGCTGCTCTTTTCTTTTTTTTAGTACTCCTCCGTTGGGGAATTCGTGGAAAACTCGGTCACCTGTACAAATTGTTGTTAATCTTATCAACAGTTTGGCAACTGCCAGGAAAAATAAATTGCCAGAGTGCTGCGTGGTTTTTTTTAGATTGATACTAATATTGGTTTATTTTAAATAATTGCTTAAAGCTAACTAAACTAACTCCCAATCCTAACAAGCACGTGCTTGGTGTTGCAAAGCCAACTTGAGTGTACTGACCGCAGTGTATATATGTATATATTTTAATATGTACATATTTATTTAAAACATTCAAATGTAGGGCCTACATAGAAAGGAACTAACCCTACATAATGCTGCCTCATTCTTATACCTCACAATCTGGTTAATCTTATCGACTTTTGACAATTGTTCTGCGAGTGTTATTATTGTCTTTAATTATTCGAAAATCCATTAATGTGTTCCAATTTCGAGGTGAGAATTCAGGGAACTAGTGTTTGGTACGTGGAACCACTGCTATTAATCTAATCTCAACCTGAGCTGCATAATTGTCAAGTCCCAATATGCGCGCCTATTTATTTTTATTATTTTTGTTTTTGCAGAAAACCAGTTTAGTTCTCGAACTTGGCCTGTTGTGCCTTATCTATGCAATCGGGGGGAAAAAACAATGCGTGAAAAAGTCAGGGGTTGGTGGGTGGTGTTTCGGAACAAGGGGGGTGGAGGGATTAAGTATGAGCAGCTGTTATGCAGTCCGGGAATCGATAGCGGGCTGCCCTTTGTTGGCGGAAATTCAAATGCTCAAAAGCCCAGCCAGCCAAGAAATGAAACGAAACGAGCATTTTGCTTATCACAAGCCAAACACAACAGCACACACAACACACACACAGTTTACACACGCGGCCGCCGCCGCTTATTGGGCAATGACAATTTATTAACAAAATATTGACACAAAAGCGCACAAAAGATGGGTCTGTGGCTTGCGGTTGGCGCATAGGCGGCATAGATATTTATATATATACTTTATTTTTTTTTTTTGGTGACCATTTTTGGGGATCACGACTTTTCCCAGACCTCTTTTATTACCACTACCACTTACAGTTGCGGTCAAAATAATAGCATAAGCCAAGGCATTAAATACGAATTTGCATTGCATATTGTTTTATGCATTTTCAAGTTTTTGGAAATTGTAAAATAACCAGAAGCAGCTTCTTGGGAGGTTATTATTGAACTGAAGGAATTGAATATCCGGAATATCCGTTCTTTCCATTATTAAACTATCCTTGTTTAAAAACAAAACTCAAGGCAAATGCTTGCTGACTTAGCCATTTTTATTAAAGAAACTCACAACTAAGAAGGGGTTTTAGAAATACTTGTTTAGTTTAATTTTAGAGAACTTCCATTAAAGGTTTCCTTAACTAATCCCAAAAAGAACTATTTTCTATACTATATAAAAAGGTAACCCCAAAGCGAGGATAGTAATGAGTTAATATCAAATAGATATAACTTATAAAAATGCTTATAAAATTAGTTATATAGTTTTAGGCTAGAGTTTAGACTCTTAGAGTGCTTTTGATTTACTTTCCTTCAAGAAAACTGAATCTCCAAGATAGCTAATCCATAAACATACTTTGGATAAGATCGTTTGTCATAACTCCCATTAAAAATAGATAGAAAGCTTTCTAAATTTATGATATAGTTTGAAATGTTTACAAAACAAGTGGCAGGTGCTTAAGTAAACTTCACCTTTTCTTCCCCAAGACATTTCTTGTATTTCAGATCAGATCTGTTGGATTAAAATTCAGTGCAATGACAATGGCCCTTTTCCCATTGTAATAGATACTCGTTTGTTAGAACAGCGTTGGGCACTGGAAAAATCCATTGCGTTCAATAAAAAAAAGAAAGCAAACAATAACTAAGACTGTTGCTGTTATGAACCAGACACAATATCGAAAGAAAAACGATCTTCAAGGGCGTCAACCATAATATATGATTTGTTTTTTGCAATCACCTGAGACCAAAGCTCAGTGGCTGTTCTTAGAACCTCTTGAAGGCTATATACCTCTATTAAATACTGCATAATTCATCTAATTTGTTTATTATAGATATCCTCCTCTGAAGGATGCTTTTATGAAACATTCAAGGCTTCGTATTTTAATGTAGACTTAAAGTTATGGTAGGATTTCCACTTACCAATTGGCAGACTGGGCGTAGGGCGCGGACTCCTGGTTGTGGGCGGGGCAAAGGATCCGCTGAAGGTGCCCGCCGCTGCCGCCGAGGAGGAGGAGGATGGAGCCATGGCGGCGGACGATGCAGCGGTGGAGGAGGCAAACACGGATGAGGTGGCGGCGGCGGCGGCGGCTGTTGCTGCTGCTTGCGCTGACTGAGGAACTGGAGGAGCTGGCCGCTGGGCTATGCTGAGGCCGGCGGATGTCATGGGCGAGGTGGCGGATGTTGACGCAGATGTGGATGCGGATGCTGGTGGTGGTGGTGGAACACGACGATTGTTGGATAGAACGATCTGCTCGTGGGACTCGTTCTGTGCTTGAAGGGCCGCCTCCAAGGACTGCAGGCGGCTGCCAATCGTCTCGAACTCAATGGTCGACATTTTGCGCGGTCCTT
>JAEIIG010000075.1:0-87939 GCA_018904695.1 Drosophila parvula
AAAAATACACTTACCCTATATTAACTTTTATTTGTTATTATTTATTTATTTGTAAACCTTCCTTTTAACGATGTCCCACTGCTTAATCTTAAACTTTTATCTCTCTTCTCTATTTTTTTTTCAGTTTTCTTTTATCAAATTGTGTGCGTGTGTGTGTCGTCTCTATTTGTTTCGTGTTATCTAAAAT
Organism: Drosophila parvula; assembly: GCA_018904695.1. Classification (NCBI taxonomy): domain Eukaryota; kingdom Metazoa; phylum Arthropoda; class Insecta; order Diptera; family Drosophilidae; genus Drosophila; species Drosophila parvula. The sequence continues at coordinate 188 of JAEIIG010000075.1, forward strand.
CACTTTAGCCAGCTAGCAAATGCAGAAAATGCCCTCTCAAATTCTGAACGACGGCAGCAGCGTTAGCTTGAATAGTGCCAGCGTGAACATGGCCAATACCCCAAATAGCATTACGGTGAAGACCGCCTACAATGGCCAGATTATCATCACTACGATCAATAAGAATGTCTCGTATGAGGAGCTCTGCTATGAAATCAGAAATATCTGTCGATTTCCCTTAGATCAGGTAACCATGTTATATAAATTGTCATATTTTACATTTTCTAATAGATTTATAATATTTTTTAGCCATTTACCATTAAATGGGTGGATGAGGAGAACGATCCCTGCACCATATCATCGAAAATGGAACTGGACGAGGCCATACGGCTGTATGAAATGAATTATGATTCTCAACTTGTTATTCATGGTGAGTTTACTACTGTTTTTTGTTGATTTTTAAGGTTTTTAACCTAACTATGTTTCCCTGACAACTTAACCAAGTAAGAATCGTTTAAAGAAATACTTAAAATTTGATATTTAAATATTTAAATGGATGATTAAAGAAATATTCTGGGGATTTGAGGGTATTGTGGCTATAGGTTTGGGATCTATTCAAAATTGTGTCAAAAAGTATGCACACACACAATATAGTTTATAAGATTTTGTAGTATACTTTTAGACTCAATTTAAAATGATTACAAACCCCACAAGTTCCTGTATCATCCCCAAAAATGGTATATTTGTAAAACCTTTTAAACTTGAAGTTCTGCCAGAAACCTCGTTTCCTAAATCGCTTACCAAAAAAGGCAATTAACTGCTGAGACTGCTTAAAAAGCTAAAATGTATCTGTATTTAAAGTAGACCAACAGTGAAAGCCTTTCGCTTGCCCTTATTTCCACAACGTTTACAACTTTTTTGATTGAATTAGATGGAAATAATTTAATTCGGCTGCCGCAAAGTATCCAGCAGCCAATTAATTATCCAATAAGCAACACATCTCGTTGAAGGCTCCAATATTTAACCAGGCCCATAAACATTCAGGCCTGATTAAACAATGTGGAGAGCACAGCACATTCTATTGGCTCAATAAACTTGAGTTTTCCTTGTGAGTTTGCCGGCTGCGTTCCTGTTTTCCCGGCACCCGGCAGCATCCTTAGGCGTCGGCAGCAGCCTCTACTCGGCTTAATAACATAAAATATTAATTAACCCGTACACACACACACACTCACACGCTCGAGGATCTCGTGTCTTACGGCAATTGCCTTGAGCAGGCAGCGTTTTTCTTTTTATTCTGTTGACTTTTCCCAGCCTCCTGCCGCCGACTTATTTACATATAAAGCTCTGTTGGCTCTTGGCTCGCCGGCCCCCATTTATAATTCATTATAATTAAATTGTTTGCTACGTGTGGGTTTAAGTTTTTCTCATCTTTTTTTTGGAATTTTAATTTTCCTGTCGTGCGGTTTTTGGCGATCTCACTCAAAGCACCCGCCCGCTCATACTCCCCCTTTCCGCCTGTGAGTTTTGTACTTAATTATGCTTGCCGCAAAAAACAAAGGGGTTTCATTCACCACATTCGTTCGTTTCGGCAAATGACAAACACAAAACCCTTTCACACACTAAATTAACAAAATAAGGTGGTGTTAGAGTTGAAACTGATGAACTGAATAAGGAATACCCTTTACCGGAATCGTAAAGAGAAGTAAGGTTAGTATAAGAAAAAAGGAGGTGTACTATACATAATGCAAGTTTCCCTACCCGAGCTCTGCTCGCACCGACAGTGTAAGCGTTCGTATGTCGTCGGTAAAGACAGCACGAATGCTAGTCTAACGTGGCAATGTATGCGCCTGGGCACCACTGTTATAAATCAATTAAAAGGTGTACAATATTTAAAATTTACAGTGTTTAGGGAGTTTAGGTCTGTAATAATAATAAATTTACAAGTAATCCAAGGAAATTATCTTAAAAAGTGTCTTAAACCATGCTACAAATTTGTATTTATACAAATTATTTTATTGCGCACTTTACAACACCTTTTCAATTGATTTCAAATCCCTAAAACCGTTGATTAACAACATGTCTGCTTGTGTTGGTACAAGGACCTTTAATATTCACACAATCGCTGTCAACGTAAGCCGCTTAAAGGGAATCCCCACTAAATTCAGAATGCACTAACATTTGCCGAGTTATTCACATTATCCTTGGTCATTCCATACCTGTGGTCATTCCATGGAAAACTCGGGGAAAAAAATGAGGAGAAAAACCAGCTACAGCCAGCAACTAACGGCACAGCAGATATGATAACTGCCAGTCGCACTAAACAAAGTTTTTGGATGACGGGGTGGAGGTTACTGCGGGGGTGTTACAGTTTCCGCTTTCGTTTTTTTCTTTTTGTGCCTTTTTGTTTTTGTGCTTGGGACCAAGCTTCCTGATATTTTGAGGCCATTTGGGCTACCCATCTCCCTTGCACTCACATGCTATAAGGACATTTATGCGGGGAAGGACGAGGAAGAGCGTGAAGGGACAACATGTTAGTTATTGTTGTTGTTATGTGGCCACGTGTGAAAAAATGCGGCTTAAAATGTATTAAAAGCATTCCGTATGCGTGTGAGAGACGGGGAGAGGGAGAAGGGAGAAAGAGAGAGCACGGGGCATTGTCAAGGTATTACGTTACCGTTACACGCACTCCTGCATATGTTAGTATGTTAGTCGCTGTTGTTGCCTTTGCTGTTCTTTTGTTGCCTTTTACATGTTTTCTGTATGTGTGTGCTGTGTTGATTAGTAAATGGAATCTGTGTGTGTGTGTGCTCGTGTATGTTTTTGCAGTTTTACAAGCCCTTGTTTTGACTCCTTCTCTCTCCTTTTTTTTTTATTTGTTTTTCTTATTTTCGTACGTGTATGTTTCTTTATGCCTTTGGTTTACCTTCCGGTTTCATCTCCGGCCAACAATACCTTCCGCTCTTTGTCCCTCCCCCTTTGAGTCTACGCTCGCGACCCCCCAAAACAAAACAAAACAAGAAGTACGGAAAGCCTGAAAGCTACCGTTATAATTTATGCGCCTGCAATATGGCAACGCTGCCCTGCGAAAGCAAACACACACATGAAAAACTTTTGTCCAGGTCCGAACAACTTTTTTTGTGTGTGTGTATGTGAAGCCCAAAGGTCGATACACAAGATGCCATTACCCAGAAGCGAGATGGCGATAGCTGACGAGCGGGGAGAGAGCATTTCCCCAGTCGAAACAAAAAACAGCTGAGCCAAAACGCAAGGCATTGCCATTCGGTAGAGAGAGAAAGAGATTGTAACAAGTCCAAGCTGGCAATGCTTAAAGCGCCGGTCTGCGGCTTTCTCGCCTCGAAAATAAAGGATATTTGGCAGCCAGAGGAGAGTCACCTGACATTGAAGAAGTTACGCTCTCCCGCACTCTCTCTTTCTCTCTGACTCTGGCTGAACAATTTCCCTAGCATACTTCTCTGCGTCGGCATTTCACTCGCGCGTTGGCCGCTCGCCTGTGTGGAAGTGCCGTGCGGAATTCCGAAAAAGCTTACAATTTTCCGGGCTTCAAATTCGCGTCGCACACAAACACACACGAATCCGCACACACACAGACGCACACTCAAGTCATACACATAATTATATACATATATATACAAAAATACATGGATTTGCACACAGCTAACGGCATAACGAGTTTCTGCGGTGTGAATTAAACACGAAAATAAAGAAAAGCGAATAAAAAAGAAGTAATAACCAGTGAACACAACATAATTCCATATAATTATAAACATTTTGGAACTCCAGTGTGATTGCTTCCTCGGCGTATCCTGCCGAAAGTCTCGAGGAAAAAAATCAATTGCCCCTGGGCAATATTTTTTCGACAGTTCTGCCGAAGTTGTCGTACATTCCTGATTAGTTGCCATACAATTTTCCTTGCCGAAAAAAAAACACACGTAAGGGGGCGGAAAAACAGGATGGGGCAAAGGAAGGGCTAAGGATGTGAATGATTAACATAAATTTGTTTTTTTCGCTTGTTAATGAGGTGACAACTTTACAAGTGTACCTATCTCCAAGGATGTGACGGGTTTTCTTTTTGAATAACTAGAATTTGTTATTATCCTTAATAGTAATAGTTTTGTTAAATAAAGTTTTTTGCAAGCTGAGTTTAAAATTGTTGGGAATTTTAGGAAATAAAATAAATTAATTTCCATAAAATACTCTAAAAATTATAAAAATAGAATACTAAATTTTCAAAATCTAGAAATAGTTTATAAAATATAGAAAGGCTTTAAAATTATACATCATCTTACTTTTAGTGGATATAATTAATGTCCAAAGAAAGGATTTAAGTATTTATAACATAAGAAAAACCTGGGAATGCCAATAAGTAAATAATGGATAATTTTAGGTAATTTTTCTAAAAACTTTTAGTCATTTTCTTTTCAAATCTTCTTATTTAAAATGCTAAAGGAACTTAAATAATTTACGGAACGGTGAGAAACTTCTTTTTGGGCCTTACTACCTACTAATAATAATAATACTATTCAAAGAAGCTACTATTTTACCCCTAAATCCCCACATCCTTTATATGGCACCGAATGAAGCGAAAGCGCAAAGCACACGGCGACACCTGATAAAATCGAATCATTGATTTCCATTTTTCGTGGATTCCCAAACAGTTTTTCCCCGCATTGGGCTTTTCTTTTTGCTATGGCTATGGCTTTTCTCCTCTATTTTTTTTTGGCTGCTGTGTGCCAGACACTGGCAAACAAAACCACACACTCGCTCATACACACACACACACACGGGGTGTGTGCGAGAAAATCCCCACCCTAAACTTGACCCCAGGCATTTGCACTTCATCAAGCGCTGCTTGCACTTCTGCGAGACCGTCTGGTTGCCAAAAACTTACACTATACATGGCTATATAAGTATGTCCATTGGATGGATCCATTCCATATGCATATATACTATATATATGTATATACGGGGAATATATGTGTGTAGGCTGTACATGCTGGTAAATGAGTCAGTGGGCTAGGATGAAGCTGCAGGGCGAAACAATTTCCTTTTATTCTTTTGTGGGAAAGCGTTTGGCGTTGGCCAAGCTGTCGCCGTCGCCGTCCCAGTCGCTCTGCCATTTAAACTTGTTCGTTTCTTTATGGCCCGAAGGCCCTTCACTCGAACCAGGTGCGCCGGTCTCCTTCTTCTTCGCAAAAGTTAAATCAGCAAATTTCCACTTTTTTTCCCACTGTTTTTTTCGGATACCGTCGAGTACCCTCCGGGTTCTGATTCTTTTTTTTTTTTTTTTTTGTTCTGTTGGGTTTCTTGTGCAACCTTTGGGAGATTCGGTTCTCCATTCGCTGGCTGGGCCCCCATTATGATTGTTTGGCAAATTTTAATGATGCCATTGGGCTTAATGAAATTATTGTTAGTTCAGCAAACAAGAAAGCCTCCTTTTGGGCGGATAATGGCTCTGAATTGGATGGGCGACAGGATGGCAGGATGGCAGGATGGCTGGTGTGGGCTCTGGAATTGAATATGCACATGACGTCCGTTTGGCTGGCTCATTTTGCACGCTTATTCCATATTGCCTTTGCACAGAAAAAATAATTGTTGAGCCCTTGTGATTTTAATCGTAATTTGTACATAACATTATTTCATTTTAATCTAAAACTACAAAGCAATATCTGAAAGAAAGTGCTTAAATTGAAATAATTTCTATAAAGCCATATTTTATGAGGTGTTATTTAAATACTACAGATTTTTAAGTACTAAGTACTCTTTTTTTAAATAAAGTTAGTACAACAAACAACAAATAAAGGCTTTAATATGAATAAATCTCGGAGGACAATTCTTCTTGTTTTAATTCTGGTTAATAAATTATTAATAAAAGTTAAATCCCTTTTAAAAATCTGTCTACATATTCTTGATTTTGTTTTAAATTCAGAGCCTATGAAATACTGTTCTTACTTCATATAAATATAATTACTGTGCCATTATAAATAACTGTAATAGTACAAAGCACAAATGTAAAGACTCAATTAAAGTTTTAAATAGATAAACCGATGTGATCTGTTTCAAGACATTCATTCTATCACCTATATATTAAATTTCTCCAAACATTTAAGCAAATGTTAAACTCTCTATACATTTTAGTACTTATAATTGATTTCCTGCTATACTATTTTTCTCTGTGTGCCATGAGCAGCCTCCCATTTTTCCCTTTCTTTCGCTGTGTGAAATTTTATAACTGCGCCGGTCGAGGCGCTTGATGGCGGCGGTTGGCAGGTGGCACACTGGCCCCGCTTGACGTCACTGGCAAAAGCCAAATTGATGTTTAACTATTGATGCTCCTTGGCCCCGGCTGGTATCTGGTATCTGGTGCTGGCCTGGCTTGGCCTGGAGATTGTTTCTCAGGCTGCTTATGTTTATCGTTATTGTATCGCAAAGAAACCCGACTCGCCGCGCTTGTGTTTGTTTGTCAGTAGAATAAGGAAGGGAACTCGGAACCCAATCGCTCCTCGAATGGTCAATAATTTCGGGCGTGTCGGGCTAAATATCAAAATTTGATGGTTTTGTGATGTAAGAAGCTGGGCTTATTCAAAGCCCTTGGGAATACTTAAACAACGTTGTAAATATTAAATAATGGCTGTTGGGTTATATTTAATCAATATTCAATAACATTTCTTCTATTGAAACCCTCTCTCGTGAGTTTATAAATTTATAAATGTGTTTTTGTTTCATTGTTTGCAAACTTGGAATTAGTTTGTTGAAGTCAAAATGCTGTAATAATATACTTTTTGATAAATAATAAATGGAATGTTGCTTTTGTAAGTTTTAGGCACTGAAAAGTACATTTGTATATCCAAGTTTCAACTCACATTAATATGTATTATATATTAATAATGCATTTTCGATTTGTTTTTAATCTTTTCTGTTGTTATTTACCTTTATGCAAAGTCATAATCTTTAAATCCCAAGCAATTATTATCTTAATTTATCAGTTTAATTGATGCTAGTAATTCCTACAACCATAAATTCTATTAATTCCTCGTTCAATATTTCCATCAATTGTAAATTGGCTTTAATCTAGCTTAGTGCACTGGGATTTCAGGACTTTTGTCTGTCCAAGAGTTGGAATTTGTATAGGGAGAAGCTAGAGGGATTTGCTTTGGACTGTTGGAATGCTGGGGATGCTGGGATGCTCTGTCCTGGCCCCCATCCTACAGGGCAAACAAGCAGGCAACCAATATTCATGCTCCAATTGCAGGGAAAACAATGCCGGCGGAGTGTTTATATTTAGCAAACGCTGTAGGATACGGCCAGCGAAAAGGGGATGGGGTAGGATGCCAGGATCCGGACCAGTGGGTGCCTGCTCCTGCTGCTGCTGCTGCTGGTGGCGGCGGCGGGCGGCTAAATTTAATTCCAAAATGCATCAGATCCCTTTTGTTTTCCCCAGGCCACTAGAGACTGCATCATCAGCAGATAACAGGAGCAAGTAGAAAATGAGAAGAAGAAGCAAAAAAAGAACGCCCGAGAAAATGAGTGCCAAACGAAGGGATCTGCTTGCCTTGTCACGACAAGGCTCTTGTGTCAAGTGGATGCTGTCCACCTAAGGACCTTTCTTGCCACCCAGCCCCCCTAACCCCTACCCTGGTTTCGCCCCATTTTCGACCCACTTCGACCCTCGTTAATCATGCGAATTATGCATGAAAGTGGAGTACTTAATTTCAATTGTCTAAACAACAAGCGATTGCGATGTGACCTACCAATACACTTGAAGAAAATTTTCTATTTACACTTGACTGCATTGGTGGTGGGCGGCCTTTGGGTTGGCTTGGCGTGGCTTAGCTTGAGATACAGTGGTCGCTGCGAAAAGAGAACACTTTGGTGGTTGAGTGCTCGTAAGAGTGATCTTTATATTTACTATAAATTGTTGAGAGGAGTTAGGCAATAGCTAAAAAAATGTATTAAAAAGGTATCTTAAAGTATGGCGTAGATTCCGTAAAACGTTTTTTAAATATTTGAAGACGTTTTATACTTTGTAAAAACTTTAGCCCTTTTTAGTATTCAGTTTATTGTTTGTTTAAAAACAGTATATTTTTAATCTACCTATTATTATAAAATGTAAAAAACTTCATATATAAGTTTTATGTTGGCTTTATTGAGAGTTCACTGTACACAAGAAGGATTGGCAACCAAAGATTGCATACTTATTAGGGCGACTGTGAGCAAATTTCCCTGCGCGCGTCGACTTTCTCTCCGTTTCTTAAGCGTCCTCTCTCTGGAACACATTCTTTCGCTCTCTCTCTCTCTCTCTCTCTCTCTCTGTGTTTTCGCCAAAATGTCCCATCTCTTTCTCGCCTTTCACGCCTTTGTCAATTTGCAGCAACTTGTGCGCTCGTTTGACTTGGGTTAAATTGTTTGTGATTGTCGCAGCGATGTCTCTGTGTGGGTTACCGATTTCTCGAAGAGTGTGCCAGTGTGTGTGTGTGTGTGCGAGTGTCCTGTGACAGAGTTGTCAGCTGTTCGGCCTGCATTTCTCTCGATATCCCCGCGCCGCTCTCTCGCCTCTTTCCCATTATTACACAATTTATATATTTTTTTTTTAGGTGTGGTTTCTGCGGCGTCTGCAACCGGCCACGCCCAGTTCGCACCGCCCATCTCATGGCCACATCCTGGCAGACTTCTCGCTGTCTGTGTGTGTGTGTGTGTACGAGTGGGTGTGCGTGTTAGTTGCTTCTTTTTAATCAATCATTATAAACTGCGAGATCAGCGAAGGGAACGGAAGGCGACTGTCGTTTGGCTTTGAAACTTTGCATTGCATAGTTTGCTGCGCCATGTAACTGTAATTGCAACTGGGACCTTGTTCCGCTTTGCTTCGTCCTTAAAGCTCCCCTGCCTCCACCCCTGTGTGCACTAATGCTTCCACGGGATGTCCTCCAATTTTTTTACACGCTCCATTTGTGGAAGTTAAGGCGATGAACTGTGGGCGGACGGGCGTTGGGTAAATGGTAATGGGATGGGTTGGGGTTTATATTAAGTGGAATTATTGGGAAATACTCGTTCAACAAGAACTGCCGTAAAGAGGAAAGTAATTCAAGTATTTTCCGGTGATTAATTCGAGACATTGAGGCAATCGACATATGCTCGTTTTATGGTGATTTTTTCGGTATATTTTTGGAATTGGAAGAACCAAATTGCTCTTAAAAAAATATTTGTACATTTACAAGAAGTTCGAGAATGGTTTCGGCTTTTTATAGCATTGAATTTATTAAGATAGTCTTATGTATAAATATACATGTATAGATTTGTCATGAAAGAGGTATTATATTAAATTCTGCTTCTACAAAACTGTTTGGAAATTAAATAATATTTAAAATTGAAAGTGCAACTTAGATTTTGAAACATTTCGATGGTTAGGAACGCGTGGTGTCTTTCTGTTACGGTGTGTAAGTTTTGTTTTTGTAGTTCCGACTGAAAAACAATAAATATTACGATTTAGGCTCATGAAAAACTTAAATTATTTCAAGTTCTGCAGTTGTTAACTTTTTTTAACAATCTAGATTCTTGACTCCCAATCATTCTGAATAAGTAATTAAAACACAAAACCCGATTGAAACCAGTTGTTGTTGCTGTCAAGGCAACTTTCAATTATTATTGCAACAAGTTGCTGCCCACTTACGGCCCACTGTGCACTGTGGCAACTGTACCCCACTTCCCCCCCTTGTGTGTGTGTGTGTGCTAATGAAAATAATGCTAATTAATCGCAGAAACAAGTCAAGTGCCACGGAACTATAAAAGAAAACCAAAGAACGGAAAAATCAAATTAAATCAAAATCAGCAACCAAAAAGCCAAAAGCTTACAAAGTTACAACAAAAATTTCAAGTTAAACGCGTCGCGAAAAGCTAAAAAGAAAACATAAAATGGCCTGGGGCTATTGGTCTGCCACGACTGTGGATCGTGGGCGGTCGCCACGCCGTCTCACGCAGTGTGCCCCACTTCCGGTGAACATAGTGCAGCAGGAGGAGGAGGAGGAGCAACCCTGCCTGCCACAGCAACAACAGCAGCAGCAACAATCCCAGCAGCAGCAGCAACAGTCACAGACCTGTCCCAGCACCCCATCGGCGAATCAGCAGGGCAGCGGCAATCTTTGCTACAGCCCCACCTGCCGTTCACGCTGCTCGAGTCCTTGTCCAGGCTCCCCGTGTGGCTCCATTACGCCACCACCGCCGCCGCTGCTCACATCATCGCAGCAGCACCTGCATTCCAACAAGAATTGCCCGGCAGCCCAGCAGCTGATGACACACCTGGACTATGCAGCGCGGAGACAATCACTCGACCAGCTGGACAGTCCACAGGTATTGGGATTTTCATGGTTTCCATTTCATCAATGTACATGAGTAACTCTGCTTGATGAAGACTTAAAGAACATAAATTGTTGAGGTTTACCCTTGAGTCACTCAGAGAGTGCTGGATATATCCAAGTTCATCTGAATTGTACAGACTCATACTGGTTTAAATTAGATTGCAAGCTGGTCAATTGAGTTCCTATTAATCATTGTTGACGTTTTTACACTCCAATCGAAACACTTTGACTTGGATTGAGGCAGATATAGATAGATAGATGTCAGATTGTTTTTGTAAGATTTGCTTTGTAGTTTGACTCTTCAGATAGGAATAATTACTTTTACAAGATGTTTAACTGCCAGAAACTTAGGTAACAGGTACCTACTTCTACATACTGTAAAAAAAAGGCTTCATTATATTTAAAATATAAGAAAGATAGGTAATTATGAGTCTTGTTTGATTTATAAATATTTATCCAAGTCAATTATACTTGTTATTCCCTGATAAAGATGGGGAAATTTCAGTAATGTTATTAATAATGGTATTACTAGTTCCGAGCTTTAAATATTGAAACGATTTAATCGTGGGGGCTATGGAAATCACTAAGGGTTATACTTTCCTAGTAAACCAATCAAGTTTTCTGTAGGTTGATGCACTACGGTCAGTACAGTCAAATGGAACTTGCGACACAAAGCACGTGCTTGTTAGAGTTAGGTGTTAGTAGGTTCCTAATAAGAGTTTATATAATATTCTTATACCTTGACCCCCTCCCTTAATTCAAGCAGAGTTACGTATGTATGAGTAGCTAAAAAGATAAAGACCTAGCTAAGATCCCTCATTCTGACCTGGTTATCTGTTCTATTTTCCGTCCTCCCTTCCCCCTGCCCATTTCAAACTTAATCCAGTCCAAGTACTTCGACATCCAGGCCAACCAGCTGTCGGACATCATGTGCCGCGGTGCGGTGGTCAGCTCCATTCAGTCGGCGAACAATACGCTTACGCGCGGCGTATCGCTACACAGTCGGAGTGGCAGTGCCCACGGCAGCCACCATGGGAGTCACCATGGAAGCCATCACAGTCATAGCCATCATGGAAGTGCCCACGGATCGCTGGGCTGTTTGCAGGGCGGCGTGGGAGTTGGCGTGGCCACGGGCAGTACTGGCAGCATCGGTATGATGTCGGCGGGCCACATAGATACCGGGGACTATGATGTGCCGCATCCGCATCCCTATACGCATCACTACATGCAGACGACGGCATCGGTAACGCCGCCGCACACTACCCTGAGTCGGCCGGGATCGGCGGGAGCCGTGTGCCAGGGCCACGATTCGGGATCGGACTCCAGTCAGGGCTGCGGCGGTTCCATTATGGGCGGCATGCTGGTTATGGGTCATCCCGGGCACATGGGCAGTCTGGGCCATCACAGTGCCGGCAGCGGATCGCTGGGTAGGTGCTCAAGCAGGTGCCACAACACAAACACCACGACAACGGATGATTCTGGCGGTGGCAGCAGCGGCGGGGGCGGCGGCGCTGGAGGAATCCCTGTCGGTGGCAATGCCTCCATTGCAGTGGGCATGCCCGGCATGTTAATGGACTATCATCACAGTCATCATAGTGGCAGCGCCGGCAGTGGTCTCAATGGATGCGGCGGAGGCGGCAGCATTGCCGGTGGAAGCATTGGCGGACGAAGCAGCGTGCTGGGTACCATCCACAATGGACACGGCCATCATCATCAGCAGTATCATCACGAGTGCATCCACTATGAGCGGTTGCCCATACCTGTGCCCATACCCACTGTACCCATGGGCGTGGGATCGCTACCGCAGCAGCAGCAGCAGCAGCATATGTCGCAGCATCAGTTGCAGTCGGAGGAGGAGATCGAGCCGGCGTATGCAACAGGTAAATGGAGAGAAATTAGGAATTCAAATGGGAATTATTAATATATATTTATATATTTTCTCTTTAAATCATAGTAGATTTGAGAGCAACTATTATAAGTTGATTAAAAAAGTAATAATGTGCATTTTTGAACCTTGTAAATTATAAGTTATATGTATAATTAGTGTATAAGTTCCTTAAATCTTATATTTATATATTAATCTATAATTTGTAATACTAAAAGGCTTGTCAATCTTTTCTTTAACAGTCTTGTGTAAATATTAATGTTTGTTATGTTATGTTATGTTTTTTTATCAAATTAAGTTTATTTTTAATCGATTATATTCTTTATTTCTAGTATTAAATTATTAATTATATTTATAGCTACAAATTGGGGTTTGTTAATGTTTATTTCTTGGGCTAAAGGGTTTAATCATAATTGAACTAATTAAGTTTGCGGGAAATGTGGGACATTTCTTCTTAAGATTTAAAGCATTAAATTGTGAAAGAAACTTATCAATTTAATCATTGTTTGTCAACATTTAAACAACCTATAAACTGTCACAACTATTATTATATGTATGTATATCCCATCAAGATAATGATATCTTCCTTCAAATATAACAAGGCATTCTGCTAATCGCTTTGAAATATCTAACTTCCATCTTAATACAATTTAGACAGCCAATTTATGGCCCACTCTAAAGCTGGCAGTGGCCAGCGAATTATGTGCAATAAATTGGTGCTTATCCAAATTTATTAGTTCCAATAAATTATTGATTTTCCACGGCATGCGTTGTACTTAATTTTATGAAATTGCCAGCCCCCGATCTTATCGGCGAAGCCATTCGTCGCGCTCTCACTTGCTCCCAATTGGAGGCAATAATAATGTGACAATTCAATCGGCAATCGGCCACTTGAGGCTGTTTTTTTTTTTCTCTGTTTCTGTTCTGTTTCGCACTTGGTATTATTTTATTCTTCCTTCTTTTCTTTATTGTACTTTTCTTGTGCTCTTTTGGCATTTTGCCTATGCCTTTTCTTCGGCTCGCCACTTTGCGGGCTCAGTTTGCAGTTGAAAGTCGCGCGGTGACGACGGCGACGCTTCGCGCGTTTTTCGAAAGCGTTTTCCTAATAATATTTCTGGTGACTGGTGACCTCTGAACTGGACACAAAACACACCCAACACACACACACAAACACACCATAATGATCATCTGGAGCGGCTTCTGCGAGGCGGCCCAAATATACAGCACTCAAACCGCGACTTTTATGACCGGGGGACCATCGTGTTAGTATTGCAGTCAAATAACCGAGGGGGGTCTCTCATTTAAATTGCCAATTAATAGATGTGGATTCCATGTAGATTTGCCACAGGCGGCACTGTCTAACTGGAACGTTGTCAGAGCAGTTTGAACTAAAAACAGTGACTAATACAAGTTTACCATTAAATATACTTAAAGAATTTTGCTAACTAAAATATAGTAAAATCTAAAGTTACAGAAACTAAATCTGTGATCCCCTAAAGAAACAAACTAATATTAAAATCAACCTTAGGAGTACGAAAACAAAACCTACAGAAAACCTTAGCAACGCAGTTTATATTGCAAAAACAAAACTTACACACAGTTTGATACATTGTGCTTGCACCGCGCGCAAAGTATTATAAAAACAAAACCTACAAATAGCCACAAACAAAACCCTCATATAGTCGAAAACATTATCCTTAGTAATTCGAACTAAGTATTATTAAAACTAAACCTACACATAGTCAGTAATGACCTTAATACTTATGTATTACAAAAACAAAACCTACATAATTTCGTAAACATCACACTAAGGACTACAAAAACAAAACATAAACAAAAATGATTTTAGTTTAGACTTCAAGCTCAAATTCGGTGCCCAACCCTGCTCTCGAGCAATCCCAAAATAATACAAGCTATTGACTATACAAAGCAAGAGTAAAATCTAGTTTCAATAATCTTTGCCTTCCGCTGCGACCTTCAGACCGTTTAGCTACACTTTATGACTAATAATGCATATCGCGCTTTTGTTATTAGCCAAACCCCGCACATATGTACATATGTACAACCACTAACTGTAATTCCCCATGGTGTCCTAGTCACTCTATAAATTCTACTCGCCTCTTATCTGGCTTTTGGGGCAAGGCATTTACGAGCCAAGAAAAATACAAGCCAAGCGGCTGAAACAAAAATAGCAAAAACAAGAGAGTGTGCAGTCCAAACAAATCGGGCTAGGGCCTATCACAAATTGATAAGGAGAACGCTCCGTGGGGAAATATATATACACATATGTACACATATAGTGCATGTAGAAATATCACAGAATTCTAGGTCAATGTGTGTGGTGGAACCCATAGGAGGAATGATAACCTTGCGGACGGACAGGCAGAATTATTGAACCCTAGGTTCTCCTGGGGCGACACTTTAATTGAATTATGAATGAGCGATGAGCTGACTGACGGACTTGGGGGGGTCAGTATACATCTGATAGCCGAACAATTGGTCTCAATTGATGGTGGCTGCTGCCCCGGAAAAGCTTAATTAACATTACTCGGAAAAAGAGAGAGGGAAATCTCTTCTTTCTGGCTGCCTGCCAGTGCCCCCCCCAACTCGGTATCTCTTTATTCTCTCCACATGGTGCGTGGCGCAAAGATAAGAGCTGCCCCACCAGTGTTTGGCAATCGCAATCGTGGGGAGCCGGCTCAGTTGCGTAGTGGGCGCTGACATGTTAACAAGCCCCAGCACAGCACACACTTCCAGTTAATGTGGCTCGGCAAGAATCCGTTTATAAGTAAAAATCGCAAAGCGAAATCACATTAAATTGATAAGCGACCCGCGGCAGGGAAAGAGATTTACCCGATGGGCAAACTAGCCTGCCGTAAGCATGCCCTGCAATTATTCTCACACACAAACAATATTCGCTGACGTGTTTTATGTTTACATTAAACGAGTGCCTTCAATTCTTTAACATGTTTTTGATGTCTTCTCTTTTCAGTATTCCCCAATGTTCCTCAAGCGCCGGGATTGTCCTGCGATGGCGAAGATCGTAAGTGTTATGCATAGAAAATAGTATTGAATTCTTGGAAATATTAATTCAAATAGAAAGCAGGAAAGGAGTCTGAGGTTTCCTCGTAATAACAACTTCTTTTCCTAAAGAAAACTTTTCAAATTTGTTTCCAAAGTTGCCTTTGTTTTGACGGAAAACCAATCCGTTCCACGAACTTTGCTTTATAAGATTCTACAAAAGATAACTATTTAATATTGATTCATCATATTTACTGATTCATATTAAACCTATTCAAGGCAGTTCTTACTTTGAATTTCGATGAATAGTAGAGAATTCTATATTTCGTAGTTCTATTAAAGAGTAGGGCTGGAAAAGTATCGAAGCTTCCGATGTTTCTTATTTGTAATCATCGACATACATATGTACATATCTGCCTTAAAAATCGATGCTTTTTCCAGCTCTAATAAAGTGTATTTCTAGCGCAAAGCAAACTTTAAAATGTTTATTTTTGATTGATTAAATCTATTGTTCTTATTAAGAAAGTCCATCAATTTGATACCTATTTCCAAATAAATTAAATTGTTTGCAATCTTATGGCATTATGAAATGTTTTTAGTTTAAAACCTATACCTGATCTAATCATGCTTTATTATCCAGGCAGCATCTATCGACGCGGTGCTCGACGCTGGCGCAAGTTGTATCGCGTCAACGGACACATCTTCCAGGCCAAGCGTTTCAATAGGGTGAGTGTCCATCCACAAACTCTTTAAGAAACCCATCATTAACTACCATTATGCCTCCTTATAGCGTGCTTTCTGTGCGTACTGCCAGGATCGTATCTGGGGCCTGGGCCGTCAGGGTTTCAAGTGCATCCAGTGCAAGCTGCTGGTGCACAAGAAGTGCCATAAGCTGGTGCAGAAACACTGCACCGATCAGCCTGAGCCGCTGGTCAAGGAGCGGGCCGAGGAGTCAAACGATCCCATGCCAGTGCCGCTACCTCCATTGCCCTACGAGACGATGGGCGGCGGAGCGGACGCCTGCGAATCGCACGATCATGCGCACATTGTGGCGCCACCGCCGCCAGAGGATCCCTTGGAGCCGGGCACCCAGCGCCAGTACTCGCTGAATGACTTCGAGCTGATACGAGTGATCGGACGCGGCAGCTATGCCAAGGTGCTGATGGTGGAGCTGCGACGCACACGACGCATCTATGCCATGAAGGTGATCAAGAAGGCACTGGTCACTGACGACGAGGACATCGACTGGGTGCAGACGGAGAAGCATGTGTTCGAGACGGCCTCGAACCACCCGTTCCTGGTGGGTTTGCACTCATGCTTCCAGACCCCGTCGCGCCTCTTCTTCGTCATCGAGTTTGTCCGCGGCGGCGATTTGATGTACCACATGCAGCGGCAGCGGCGACTGCCAGAGGAGCATGCCCGCTTCTATGCGGCGGAGATCAGTCTGGCGCTGAACTTCCTCCACGAGAAGGGCATCATCTATCGCGATCTGAAGCTGGACAACGTCCTGCTCGACCACGAGGGGCATATAAAGCTGACGGACTACGGCATGTGCAAGGAGGGCATTAGGTCGGGCGACACCACCTCTACATTCTGCGGCACACCCAACTACATAGCCCCAGAGATTCTGAGGGGCGAGGACTATGGCTTCTCGGTGGATTGGTGGGCATTGGGTGTTCTCCTCTACGAGATGTTGGCCGGACGCAGTCCGTTCGATCTGGCCGGTGCCTCTGAGAATCCCGACCAGGTATGGGAGTTGCTTCTTATTTTTCTTAACAAATTATCATTAATTAAATATTATTTACTCAATTAGAACACTGAGGACTATCTCTTCCAAGTGATCCTGGAGAAGACCATTCGCATACCCCGCTCTTTGAGTGTTCGCGCCGCCTCTGTGCTTAAGGGTTTCCTCAACAAGAACCCCGCTGACCGTTTGGGCTGCCATCGGGAGTCCGCCTTCATGGACATTGTCAGTCATCCGTTCTTCAAGAATATGGATTGGGAATTGGTGAGTCCTCATGCTTGGTCTGTGTGTGTGCGTGTGTGCTGCTGCACTTGCTTGTGATGATGATAAGGCAAAAAAAGTAG
The DNA here is from genome assembly GCA_018904695.1 of Drosophila parvula. NCBI lineage: Eukaryota > Metazoa > Arthropoda > Insecta > Diptera > Drosophilidae > Drosophila > Drosophila parvula. Next base: position 17,531 of record JAEIIG010000075.1, read on the forward strand.
GTGTTTGTAGGGAAGTGTATGGTGAAATTGTAATCAATAGAAGGTAAACAAGGGGCAAGGTATACCCAAAGTCCTTCAACTAACAATAGAGATTGTATTTATGATTAAAACATAGGTCAGTGCCCAAGTAACTTGTTTGATCACTGTACCGTATGGTATTGCTTGTAATTACAAATCGAGTGGGAGATAAAACTAGCTGATAGCCTCATTATCTTGGCTATTAATTGATATCTATTATTACGTATATGCGCGTTAAAGATAGCACAAAAGGAGGTGCAACCGCCTTATATACCCAACCTAGACACTGGCGATCCCTATGTGACAAGCAACTTTGATGTGCAATTTACCCAAGAACCGGCTGAACTAACGCCAGATGATCCGTAAGTCCAATAAATAGAGATTGAACGACCCCACCCACCCAAAAAAAAAAAAAACACCCCGAAAGATGCCAAGTTGTGTTAGCTTTAGTTTGATTCCCTGCATGAAAGAACACGCCCCCTATAAAGAGCTCGTCTAAGCCTACCAACAACAGGTAATTGTTCGTATCGATCAGCCGCATTTCGACCATGTTTCTACCCAACATTGAACCCCTCTCTATATCTGTCTTTAACTGAAACGGAATTCACTCTTAAAACGATTTTTATCATCATCATAATCATAATGCTCAAGCGCCACACACCGATGACATGCCAGAGAAGAAGAAAAAAAAGAGTTTTATGTTTGCCCCATTGGCTGGGAGTTTTCTTTCTTTTCCTAATCGAGATTATGATTTTCTACTATCCTCCTCATGTACACCCAAAAAACAAAATATCGAAAAAAACATTACGCAGCTTGAGCGCAAACAGGTCACGCCACCATTTAAGCCACGCCTAGACTCAGATCGCGATCTGGCCAATTTCCCGCCCGAATTCACCGGCGAGGCCGTGCAGTTGACTCCGGATGATGAGTAAGTTGTCACATTTTTCCTCAACTTTCTTTTTAGGTCTTAACTTTATTGAATTTAACTAATATTTGTCCATTTCTTTCCAATCTCAGTAATGTCATCGATAATATCGATCAATCCGAGTTCGAGGGCTTCGAGTATGTGAACCCCTTGCTGATGTCCCTGGAGGATTGCGTCTGACATCACGAAATGTGTGACTTACATCCGTATAATATGCGGGTAAGTTATTGCCAAAGCTATATAAGCTTTAAGATAAGTAACGCCATTGTCGTTACTCATCGTCTTTGTTTAGAACTTAAGAAGATTCCCAAGCATATGTATTAATATTTAAATAAATATTTTATAGCTCTATGGCGAGGATTCCAGTGATTACGATTCCGTGGCTGATGACCTGAGTCTCCTGCATTTGAACAGCGCAGCGGGGGCTGGAGGTGGATCAGTCAATAGCAATAACAATCTCAGCCAGCAGCAACATTATCGCCAGCAGCAACAACAACAGCAGCAACAGCAGCAGCAGCAATATCATCCGTACTCGCAGCAGCAGCAATTACAGCAACTTCAGCAGCAGCATCAGCAACAACAGCAGCAGCAACAGCAGCCACAACTTCATCATAATGGTAACAATAACATTCATAATAACCAAATGCAAGCAAATAATAATAAAAGTCTACTGCAGCACATGTTTTGCCTTCCATTGAACTAATTAAAATAACGAATTAGAAACAAAAAGAAATAAAAACAAAGCAACTTCAATGAGCCACACAGCAGCAACAGCAAAAAGTAGCAGAGCAACAAATTGAGAAAATTAATAACAATTTCGTAACTTACAAGTTATAAATACTTATATTGTACACTCCTCTCGACAACAGCAGACACGAAGAAGACTTTCCATAGGCAACGTAGTAATATATTTATTATAAAGGCGAGTCACAAGTTGCAAAGTATTACACTATAAAACGACATAAAAACGATTACTTTACTACTTAAGCACCTAGGCAGCCAGGCAGCAAGCAACTTTATGCAAGCAAACAGAAAAAGATACCGAAAACCATTTCATAAACTCAATGCAAGACTTTTCACCAGGGATAGAGATGGAGGAAGTGCAACAAGAACTTTTTAAGCTAACCATAACGTGCATCAAAATACGAAATATATAATATAATTTTTAAAAACCTTTAATAATACTAACAAAAAGACATTTCAAGTATCATTTTACTGAGGAGCAGGAGGAGGTGTAGACGGAATATATATTTCAAATGAATCAATCTATCTAATATCTAAGCATATATATGAAATCTAAAATGTAAAATGTGTGTGTGTTAGTATTAGAGCGAGAGAGAGAGATGGCAGGAGTATGGTTTTTAAAAGCAACGGAGAACAGCAATAGTTAATACTACAAAAAAAAAAATACTGAAAACAAAAAACATTGTAATTCCATAATTCTAATTTTTACACACCGAGAGAAAAGAGTTAACCAGTTTCAGGCAAGAATTCTCTTCAAATGCGAACATATTTATTTATTGTATTCCTTTTTGTATTATTTATTTATAACAAAACCAAACAAAAAACAAAACAAGCAAGCAAACACAATCCGTCTACTGGCAATATATATAGATATATATTTATATATCTGTATCTTTGTTAAGTATTAAATAAACTTTAGTTTTTTTTCTTAATGCATTCCACTGTACTTACAAGCGACAAAAATATGTGTGTGTATATTTTTGTTTATTTACCGAGGCAACTCTCAAGAATAATTATAAATAATATTTACAAGAAATTTTTTTGAGAATGTTCGACGGATAATCAAAATGCGAATTCGTTTGGTTCCATCTGTTTTTTTTTAGCCTAATCCCTAGATATATACATATATATACACTTGAAACTTAAACTCAACAAATTGTATGTTATGTTTATTGTGAAATGAATTAAAAAAAATTAGAGAGTATATCCACGGATAATATCATTGTCATTGTGTTGCAAAAGTAAAACTAAAAGCAAATTATTCGGTTTTTAATTGAAGCAAGAACGAAGTAAAAATCTTAACTCAAATGTTACTTGTTAATTGTATTGAAAAGCAACAAAAAATTAAGCGCATATTGTTATAATTCCAAATACAACGCAATCTAAACAAAAGTAAGATAAATATATCGATCAAACCGAGTTTTTGATTAAAAACAGAAAAATAGTAAGCAATCAGAAACCAATTTGAAATTGCACTTAACGATTTACCAAGAGTTGTTCGATTCAATTCTTTAGCTCTGTCCCCCTATTACTTTTGTTGTGTTGTGTTTTGAACAAAACCAAGTTCTACGCGTAAGTTTAATTAGTATTTAAAAAAAAAACCCCTAAATATATATATTTTGTATTCTCTTCAAACTGATTGTATGTTTTCCCAACTAATTTTACACGAAACTGAATGCACTTTTTCGGCATACAATTACGGATGCTAGCAAAATGTCAAAATGAATTGGAAAACGCAGAACGATAGACGTTGCGTTTACAAACAATTATGCATATAAACAAAAACGAATAAAGTATTGTATAAGAACAAATTTCATACGTTTTTTTTTTTGTATTTTTTAATGAAGTGTTGATACCCATTCTTAAAGCTTTTAGTAACAAACATATTTGGGTAGTGGGGGTAAATTCAACAAATGCAAAACATTATATCCTAGGGCCGCCTCTCCCACTCAGTTAGCCTGCAAAATGGAGACCGGCTCTTGCATAATCTCCTGTATCTTCGCCTCCGGCACCGCCACCCCATTGGCCAGCAGAGTGTGAACGATGCCATCATGTTTATTGCCACTTGAGCGTGCCTGAAGCACGAATTCCGTGTCCTGTAGCAGGAACTTGGTGTCTGTGCCGCCATGAACGAAAACCGACTGCAAAATGGGCATAATAAAGTATGAGTATAAAATAGATAGCATAGGGGAGGCGAAAGGGGATCTCACCTCCTCGGTTCGCAACTCATCGTTGACGTAGAGACTCAGCGTGTCCAGTTTGAGCATTATCCTGTATTCCTGGGACGTTGCCGTCGCCGATTCGGCTTTTGCCGCCGAATTGCCTGTGTAGAGCCACAGACGATATTGTCGTGTCATCTCCTCGGTGTACAGCTCGTGTGACTTGCCGTCTATGTACAGTGAGTATTCGTACTTGAAGCCCGGCGCCGGATCCACGCGTATAATGCAGCGGGTCTGATCGATGTGAAAGGTGTCCTCGCCAACCAGTTTAAACATCCAGTCGCGACGCAGGACCTCCTAGGAGATAAGTAAATTTTGGGAGAGTTGTCAGTTATTACAGGTATTCCGATTTTGTTTGCAAAAGATTTCATAGATTTATAATTAATTAACATTTTTTTCAGTTTCGTTTATTATAGAAACTTGTTATTACAATTATTTGGGTTTTTAGTTCCTGCACTCGAGCTTTCAGACGACCTCTTCTTCGTCATGCTTCCTATTTTTCTAAACAAATTTATAACTAATTTAATGTTATTTAATCAATTAGAACACTAAACGCTTTCTCTTCCAAATGATCCTGAAGACGACCATTAGAATACCCCACTGCTTTAGCGCTTGCGCGGCTTCTGTGTTGATAGGTTTCATCAACAAGAATTCTGCGGAGCGGTTAGGCTGCCAACAGGAGTCGGCCCTTATGCATATACATAGTTAGTCATCCCTTCTTCGATAATATGGATTGGGAAATGGTGAGTCCAAGGCCTTATTTTTTAGTCTCTGATAATGCTTTGGAGTTCTTAATTAGATCTTTTTATTCAGTAATATTATCAACTTTAACTATCTCTTCATAAATCCCACCCAGTTGGAACGCAAACAGGTGACACCACCATTTAAGCCACAACTGGACTCAGATCGCGACCTGGCCATTTTCCCGGACAAATTCACAGACGAGCCAGTGCAGTTAACCCCGGCTGATGAGTAAGTTCCCACACGTGGTGTCTTTTCTTGTTTAATTACTACAATTAAGCAATATTTTGATATCACAGTACAGGAATCAATAATATCGATCAAGCCTACTTTGTGGCCTTTGAGTATGTGAATCCCCTGCTGATGTCTCTTTAGGATGAAAGCGATATTTATCATATTTCCCAGTGAAACGGAATATTGTACTCAATTATTTATAATATTTTCATATTAGTTAATAGTGTAAAACTATGTTTTTAAAGGCAGCAATAGAGAATCGATTTAAGTAAAATTAACAGATAGTTTCTGCTTTAATTTTCTGGTTTAAATATCATATAGCTTTCCAATAATACCGAAGAGTCATAAAAAACGGTGCGGTTGCAAGCAATTGGCAAATGTGATATTGACTCTTGATAGCTTTGAAATAATATTAAAAAATGAAACCAATCTTAATAACCGTTATTGATAGTCTGCCAAAGGAAGGCAAAAAAAAGTAATTCACTTTAAACACATACGAACGAAAAACCGTAATTAAGTTTGCCTTCACAATGCAAATTCCTCAGCAGCTCCAACCAGCCAACCAACAACCGAACCCACTTGCCGTCGCCCAAAGACCTGGGAAACTTACCCGTCCGTTGACCCAAATCATGCGCCGCCCACTCGTGGTGCCGTGTTCCAGCTCGATGCGGTACATCTAAGCAAGAAAAAAAAACAAGGGGGGGACAATTATCGCAATTTTCCATCAATTTGAGTTGCGGTTTCGGAAAACACTCCATCATCAGGGGTGCCACAGAAAATGGCTGCAGGATAAGAAACCATTCGAAAACAGTGCCCAAAAATAGACCATGCATTGGTTTACCATACTTTTGGACACTATTTAAAGTGATTTCAAATACCTAGTTGGGTTTACCTTGCCATTGATGGGCACACACCACTGGGCCACTATGTTCTGTTTGTTATAACGCTGGTTCTCGGGCACATGATCCTGCGTCATTATGGGCTGCGTGGACAGATTCTCCAGGCGCAGCGTGGGCGAGAGAAAGGACATGTGTCTAGCAGAATTGGCCTACCGTCGATCTGGCCGCCTTTGAGCCCGCCGACAACCAATCAATAATTCCTATTAATATTGATGGTAATCGCCTTTAAAACGCTAACAGCACTTAGACACCCTTACACAATCCACTCGAGAGAGTTATTTCCGGCAAGTTCAAAGACCTTGTTTTTGGGAACGCGACTTGTGCAATCTTTAGATCTAGCTGGGAATGCACCTTTTGGCTTACTTTTCGAGGCTAGATTTTATTCCGTTCTCGGTGGCCTAACCCGGCAGCGGCGACAAAACCGCAAGAGCGAACCGCACGTTGTTAGCGCCAATGGCACACTAAACAACACAAACCCGTACAGTGAATGCTAAAGGAGGAACTGAAGAAAAACTAGTTGGCCGCCTGCCTGCCTGCTTGCTTGCCTGGCTTTTGGCCTGGCTCTCCGCTTCTCCGGGTTCTCCAGTACTGTTTCTGGCCTGGCTTTAGCTCTGCTTCTGGCCGAGTCGCGGTCGCGTTTGTCGGTCTGCCAAAGGCGAAGGCAAAGTGCAGAGCAACTACGCCGCATGGCGCCAAAACAGAGTTGATTTGTTTCCACTAGCCGTGCGTGTATGCCACGGGTATGAGTGTGTGAACAGGCAAAGCTCCCTGGGGAGGACGATAAATGTCCCAGTACATACCATTATTTCCTAAGCTCACTAATTGGTAATTGTACTCCTTTCAAGGGCTTCAACTCTTTATTTTTTCTTCCTAGAACCATGGGTTTTGTATAAATTAAATTGATTTTATCCACAAAAAAATCACGTTAAATACAATTATGATTGATGTTCAACATTGCTTTTGATTTAAAATCAATTAAAAATAATGTCTAAAGTATGGAACTCCTTTTTAAAGGGGAAACCATTTCTATCATACTCATGGGCCCCCTTTTTTAAAGAGATTTAAGAACATAAGCGGTTTCTTTGGGCAATGTTATGATTTTAAGGTAGAAATTATATCAAATTAATTAAATGTATCTAAGAATATAATTGCAAACAACTTGACTGAGTTAGCGAATAAATGTTTTGAAAAATTACGTAGCCGACTAGTTGGACAACGTCGGTTACGTAATTTTTTAGAAATCATCACACTATAACCCTTTTAAAGGGGTGAACAGTTACTTGCTTTACCAGGAGCCTTCACTGTATAGAGCTTTTACCGTATCCACTTCTCGATATACCCCACCGAGTGTCGTCGCTCGCATAAAAATAAACTTTGCCCCGTCAAGTATGCAATTGTTTTTGCATTGCAATTGCCCCGCCACCAAGTAAAGGTTCTCTGGGTTTCCACTACGTCCTCCTCCTGCTCTCTCTCTGCCGGTAACCTCGAGCCTCCAATTGAGCGTAAGCCAAACAATATTCGTGCATACATATTTTATTCTGGATGACAATTATTTGGCCCAAGGGGATAAGACTCGGTACTGGTAGTGCCTGTACCAGTGTGCCTTTCTGCCACATCTCGGGGCAATCATCGTCGCAAATTTGTCGCATTTTGTTTTGTTGTCATGTTTATGGCGCAACATTTTCTGGCCATAAATACACGCCGAAAATGCTAATGACCGATTGGGTGGCTGGCCAAGTGGGCATAGTGGCGGTGATTCTTGGTTCCGAGTGCCAGCACATGCCAACGACGACGCCGCTGACGACGACGAGGAAGACGTGAAGACTTTCTGCCTCCGGGCGGCATTTCAATCGACCAGAAGCGATATTGATAAATGTATTTGGGCCAGATTGGATAAGGAGTCGACACCGAGAAACGGGCACATCATATGTCAAATCAAGTTCCTCGGGACACACAGCCTTCTCCGGCGAGAGAGTGGGCGGCAGAACGGGGCGTGCTCGGTGGCAAAGGCAGAGGCAGGGGGCTCTGGGAAAACATATGCCAGCTCCCCATCAGAGTCCCAACACGCGAAGGTCACTGACAAAGCGCCGTTTGAAGTCGCTTACAGTTTTAGTTGATGTTGACGCGATATCAAAGGGGGGGTTGGGGTTGGGGGTGGTGTTGGCTTGGTGTTCGTTGCCGTTGGTCTTTTTTTTTTCTTTGTGTGTGTGTGCTGGCGTGTAAAAAGAAAGCAGCCACAGCAGAAACAACAACAACAACAATGGCAGATAACGAAACATTTGACAAGGACAAGGGTGCCCCGTCGCCCCATCAAAACTCCCCTTTCGGCACGAAGCTCCCCAGCGGCAGTGGCAGCAACAGCGACAGCGCCAGTTGTGTTAGTGTAATTATTAGTGCCGTACAAAATAAATATGTACGAATATGCACACACAAACATCCTTTTTTTTTCGAAGCTTAGCTGGTGGATCCTTAGCCAAGGGCACCATGGGTCACATGCAGAAAGCATTTCGAACTTTCTACCATAATTTTATAAGTTGATTTCTCTTTAAACAGATATGTGGCATGTTTTAAGAAAATGTTGTTCTCACAAACTAGGTTTAGTCCGATAATTCCAAATATATATACTGATTGCAAAAGAAACAAGACTATGCTGAAAATTTCTCCCGAATAGCTTTAAAAACTGACTAGTTTGCATAGAAACCGAAAGACAGACAGATAAAAAGACAGACGGACTTGGCTAGATCGATTCGGCTTGTGATATTGATCAAGAATATACCTGGAGATACCTCCTTTACACAAAATTATAATACAAGAAATATTACACCATTAAGTATGTACTTTTAATTAAATTTGTTGCCCTATTATTGGTTTGGTAACTATAAAATATAAAATATTTCTTCATAAATACCTCAAATCCAGGGAAAGCACTGCTGATTTATCCTTTTAAGCCCATTGTGCTCGGTTGCGCTTTTTACGTTGCCTACTTTCCAGTTGAATTTATGGACCATTCCGCTTGGGTTGTACACTTTTTATGCAAATATACGGCCAAAAGTGCCGCAACAGACAACATTCGCTGACGCTGTCGCGCTGATGATGTTGTTGTGTGTTCCGGGGAAGAGCGAAGAGAAAGGGATAGGAAGGAACAGGACATGGTTTGGATTGGGCTAGCACTGGATTGCGTGCTTCGGGCCTGGTGTCAGCCGGCTGGCACACTACAAATGTCGCCAACAATTAATTTCCATAGATAATTGCCTGTCGATAACGACAGCGGCAGCCGGGGCGCATTAATCAAATGGCCGGCTGTTGACTAGATGGGCTTCTTGTTACTGGCTTTGTTACTGGCCCTTGACTTGGCTAAGATTTAATCAAAAACTATGGCGAAATGACAAAGTGAAAGTTGTATTTCAGTGATTTGTTGTAACGCTCTTAAATCAAATTGAATTGAATTGGCAAAATGTGTGTGAGTGAGTGTGTGCGCTTGCTTAATTTAGCTTAGCTAGATGTGTGTGTTCGATCGTCAATAATGTAATGTATGTATATATACTATATAAACTTTATGAATAAATATACATATATGTGTGTGCTCAACTTTTGAATAGATTCCATGTGATTTTAACCAGCTAAATAATAATACTGATCACAACAAACGCCAATAGTGTGTGAGAGTTTTCAGTTTGCTTCAACAGTTGCCAGTGAAATATCGATCGATAATAAATATGGAGTATACGCATATGTAAATATATAATATATATACTATATAGAATTTATATTGCTGCAGCCTATAACAACAACTAACATAAACAGCGAATATCTTTCGTAATCAAGTAATTGATCTACACAATATAATTTTTTTTGGGGGAACAAATTTGAACAACGCTGGGCGTAAACTAGGCGCTAGTCGTAGGTAATTTGTCTGATTATCTTCTGTATATACGTGTGCGTTATGTATACGAGTATATACCTATAATCGACGCTAATTGCACTATTTATATTATGCTGGCGGTCAGAATAAGTGTTGAGATTTAAGTGGTATAATCTACGCATCGTGATTATGGGAGATATTTATATATAATATGTCTACAACTCATAATTGACACAACGTAATATTGCTTGGCTTCCGCTAATGATTAACTTAACTATTTACATCAAATACCAATTAAATACTGAGTAATCAAAGGGGAGAGTCGATAAATACATTAAATATATCCTTAAAGCCAACTCATATGTAAATGCACTTTGTTCAATTCAAAGGACGTGAAGAATACTTGATTAAACTACAAATTTTGGCCGTATTGCGATATAATATTCGTCTATGCTTCTTCTATGGAGATACCTCGTTTAGGCGTAGTGAAAATGGCAGTTTGGATTCATCTAACTATCTAATAATGTAGTACTTGTGTGTGTATATATGACTGGAGAGAGTTATGAACTAACATAGGTCCGAGGAGATGCTGGTTATTATTATGGAAAAATGCTGCGGTAGAAAAATGCACAAAAAGTCTTCGGTCTCGGGTTGGGTAATCGCTTTCGGTATCGGCATCGACATCCTTCGTTTGGCTTAGGTTGCTAAGCGGATAGGCCATCATTTTCTCGACAGCATTATGTTCATGACGGTGCCGCTGTTGTGCAGCACACGCTTGGCATCGTTCAGATTGGCATTGGTCAGGTCATAGCCATCGATTTCCAGCAGTTTATCGTTGAGGCTAAGCAAGCGGGCGGCATTTGTATTCGGCGTGATGGAACTCACAAAGATGCCCACCTGAAGAAGGCAGAAAATATCCATTATACATTTTAGTTAGTCATTTATTTCCACAAGAACAACTCACCTGATTAAGCAGCTCGGCTATGTCGAAGCCTATGCTGTGTTCCCACTTAAGGGTCACCTGCTTGACCGTTGGATTCTTGTGAACGCCAAAGATCCAAGTGGATTTCTTGTTGTGGCTCGCCTTGGAAGTATTGTTGGTGGCCGTCGAGTTTAACGAGTGCTGCGACAAGGAGTCATCCAGCTCCTCCTGATCCTCCCCATCCTCCTCCTCCAATAGCTGTTGCTCTACATGGTTGCTGCTGATATTGTTCTGATAATCCAGCAGCTCGTCGTCCACGTTCTGTTCGATTTCCTGGGCCCCGATTGCTGTCGTCTTGAAGTTACTATTCAGGGCATCCTGGTAGATGGTTTGCTCCTGCAACTGTTGCTGCTGCTGCTTGCGCTGCCGCATGGACTCATACAGATTGAGATCCTCTGGCGTCTTCTTGGTATACACACGAGCTATGTGGTAGGGCGGTGGCTCCAATCGAGGCGGTGGCGCTGGCTGTTGCTGCATAGCCTCCTGTTGCAACGGCTGCAATTCGTAGTCCTGATCCCCATTCAAATGCGTGGTGGGCAGCGGTGTATTGGCTTCCACGTAGAGTTGCTGGTAGTGCGCCTCGTAGTTGACCAAGGGCAGGCCGTAATATTCCTGCGTGGGCACCGGATGCCCCAATTGCTGCGGCTGCTGATACACGCCGTAGATGTGTGTCGTGTCCGGCGCTATGCCGTATATTGCACTTGCTGTGGCCTGGTCCACAACATCCTGGTTGGCATTGCTGCTATCACAGTGAACTTGGCCGTTGGCCACCACGCGCGCCTCTCTCACCTCGCTGGTGGCATTACCCGATGTGCCCGCCGCCGCTGCCGCCGCCTGAGCCTGCCTCACGTACTTGGCCATTTGGCGTAGCTCCTTGGGATATGGCGTCGGTGAACGCATCAGCCGGACGGCCGACGATCCCGCCATCTGATCGGGCGTGGGAGTTGGGGGAGCGGCGGCCGCCGGAACGTAGCTGGGATAGCTGGGCGCCGGCTGCGGTTTGGCATTGCTCAGTATGGTGGCCTCCTCCGCAAAGCAAATCCTACGCGACGGGCTCACGTGCGGCTGCTGCTGGTTGGCATACACGAACTCGTACTGCTCCTGGGCCTGCTGCTGCGCCTGCATGCTGTTCATCTTGAACGTTACCTGCGGCAGCATGAAGCAGGTCAGCTGGGTCTTTGTACTCGCATCCAGATACTGGAGAGGCACCAGCGGCTGCGACTGATTGTCGCTCAACCATAGCGACGTGAGATTAACCAGGTTTAGCATGGAAACGGGCAAGGCATTTATGTAGTTATTCACCACATTAAGCACCCGTAACTTGCCCAGATTTCCAATGTTGTGCGGCAAGGCGGACAACTGATTGTTGGCCACACTCAACACGCTTAGCTGCTGGCAGCTACACACCTCATCCGGCAGCTGACGCAGTTGATTGTCGTCCGCGAAGAGAAAGCGCAGGCTTCGCAGCATTCCAATTGTGCTGGGCAGACGAATCAGCTTGTTGTGGCTCAGCACAAGTTCCTCCAACTGCTCCAGATAGCTGATGCTGTCGGGCAGCTCCGTCAGGCCATTGGATTCGCACTTGAAGGTGACCAGCGACTTGAGCATGCCCACACTGAAGGGGAAGGCCTCCAAACTATTGGAACAGATGGACAGCACTTCGACGTTGCGCCAGTTGCTCAACTCACTGGGCAGCGTGTCCAGAAGATTGCCGTTGGCCTCAAAGTGCTGCAGGTCGCGCAGCTTGCCAATGTTGGGAGAAACGCGGCGTATTTGATTGAAATCGATCCAGAGCTCGCGTAGGGACTTCAGCTCGCCCACAACCTCGGGCTGTGGAGGAAATTAAGGTTTGTTAGCTTAATAAGAGCTAAGGATTACGCCAAAGTAGGTTCTCACCAGCTCTGTAAACTCATTGCCGCCAATGTCCAATCGCTGGAGATTTACCAGACGCACCATGGACTTGGGCAAGGTGATGAGATTGTTCAGGCGCAACTCCAGAATCCTTAAATTGACCAAACGACCGAAGTTGGCCGGCAAAAACTCGAGGTAGGTCTCATTTAGCAGCAGCTCCTGCAGGGATATGAGCGAGGTAATGGCATCGGGAAGACGTTGCAGGCTATTGCAGCTAAGATCCAGGTGGGTTAAGTGCTTGCATGACTTGATCTCCTCGGGAACATTGACAATCACTGAAAGAATACAAAATATTGTACTCTGTAGGAGTAAAACTCCGATTTATACTGACAGTTCCTGTTGAGGTCCAGATGCTGGAGCTGACGCAGACTGCCGATGGCCTGGGGTATGCTCTCCAGATTGTTGCTGTTCACGTGAAGCACCCTCAGTCCCTGGCAATAAAACAATTGCGGCGGCAGCGCTTGCAGCTGTCGGATGGAAAAGGCGATAAGCAAAAGGTAAATAAAATATAACACGTTACATGCGCAGTTGGCGAGGTTTACTCACCCGGGTGGTGCTCAAATAGAGCTCCTCCAGCGTCCGCTCGTGCTGCCACACCTCCGGAAAGTCGGTGAGCGGGGTATTGCTATAGTCCAGCTTGTCGATCACCTCCTCGCGCTTGAACTTGAAGCAGGGAAAGCACTTACTCAGCAGCGGCATCTTCTTTGGGTTGGGTTTCGGGTTTATTGCTTGTCGTTCGTTAATAATAAGGCACGGGTTTCGCTGCTGCTGCCAAAGACAACAAGAAACAAAGCTGTCTGGTTACACGCTCATCCGGATTATTGGGGTCGCATAACCACCGCCAGACTCACCAATGATTCATCGTCGCAGTTGTCGGAACGCTATTGTTGGTCCTGCTTTACATTTGTCCATTGGCATTTTTGGGCTTGTTATTGTTCTGCCAGCCCCACCAACACTAACATGCACACACACACACCCGCGGGGGAGTGTACGTGTACACCAAAGAGACTCCGCTGCCTCTTCCCGGCATGCAAACTCAATCAATTTGCGATTTTACTCTTCCTCTTTACACATCATTGTTGGTTAGAGCGAGCGGTGTTTGTTTTGGCCATTGAATAAGCTTTTATTTAATGTTTTTCACTTTGAAAACGACAAGTTGCTTGCAGGTGTTAGTGTTGGTAAATGCCGGACGACATAGTGGTGGGCAAACATTGAGACACGGCGATGTTTGGAACAACTATCGATTGGAATATTGTTGGGTAATTTAATATAGTAAATATTTTAAATTACAATACTTAAATTAAAAACAAAAAGTATTTAGCAATATTGCGTATTCATTTATGTATTTTAAATTTAGCAAGAAAATAAATAAATGTCATATATTAATTTATTCTGTTCAAACGGCATCTTTATTTAACTCCTAAAAATATATAACCAAATATTTAAGTTACTAAAAGTCTATGTTTTATTTTAATCTATAATTAAATTTATATTACAAATAATTTTAATATTTAATGCCAACTCTCAAGCTTCGATAACTTTAATCGAAGAAGTTCCTCAAATGAGTTACAGATGGCGCCACAGAAGCCGCCGTTGCTGTTCAAATAAAAGCAAAAGCGGTTGGCGTTAAAAAAAACATGCAACCGGGCTTGCATTTTTCGCTAAAAGTGCTTCACCCTTTGCTAATTAATATTTGCTCTCCACTTCCTAGCTGCGATTGCGCTTAGGTAAACTGCCGCGTTTCCCCTTGTTTAGTTTCGTGTGGGTTTGTTTGAACTTGCTTTGTTTTATTTTGTCCACTTTCGGTGATAACACCGACTTGATAACTTGGCAAAGTTCAAATGGGTTAATGTGAATTCCGGCTAAGACAACCAATTAAATCTTAGTACAGACTTTGACTTTAAGCCCCGACAAAAGTGTCGTCAGGTTCCGTGTGTTTCGTCTCGTAGTGCGGTGTGAAAATGATTCAAATACCCGCCTTATTCGGATTTTGACGCTTTCCGTTTCGGGGCGTTTTAGGTATTTGTCGTTTTGCCGCGATGTCGATGTCGACGAAGCATTGACGAATTTACAATTCAAACAACTGTTAAACTGTACAGCACATTGTAAATAGGAGGTACGTAATAGACAATGTGCTTTTATTTGCAAGAGAAGAGTGCCGTGCCGTGCGGCTGCGACTGCGGACGAGCTTAGTTTCGGTTGTAGAGTTGCTTGTTGCAGTTGGATCGCTCGGTGATTCAATTCGAAGTGAGTGCCCAAAAATGTTGCAATCTTATCTCCGCGAAATTCGGGTTAAGCCCACACAGAGAGATGATCTCATAAAACCTTGTGAATTGAGGAGTGTCTATCCTTAATTGTTGCTGAATCACGGTATCAAAATTACGTGACATCTAAAGTGTTGCAAAAACTTCAGTGAAATTCGGGCCAAAGGATCACAGACACCACATCCCTAATCTTTAAATGTTAAAATAAAGAAATAAACAGAACTAAAATAAAAACTATATTTGAAATAAAGGACACAGTGTTTATAAAATAAAGCAAACGATAAGTGCTTTTTAACTACGATGTCATAATATGTGAACGACATAAATGGCTACACACATTATAAACGCAATTTGGGTTCCAAGCACAACCTACTTAGTTTTATAGAAATCTTTTTAATTTACGAAGTCTGGGACCTCACATTCATAAATCTTTAATGCTAAAATAAAGAATTAAATTCTTAAAAAAGCATTACCTGTAACCTTTAATCTTTAGCTGAACTAACAAAATCTGTTTACTATTTGTACTTTGAAGTGCTTGTTTTCGAGCACTCGGAATTGTACATTTTACAATGCTTATTCTACGGGCAACCATGACTTCCAAACATTTACATTAAAAATTAACAGACATCAGTTAGCGTTCTCACGAGCAATTATGAACAAATAGGTTGTAGCTAAAAAGCTGGTAACCGGAAAGTATTACAAGTTGTGACGCTTTCCTTGTTCTTGAAGAGAAAGAAGGATACAACAGGATAAAATGTCGCCAGATTCCTATTCGTTATTTGATTTTAGTCGCTTAAATCGCTTGATTTTTCCTAGTTTTCTTTCCAAATTTGCCCTCTAAATAAGCAGCGCTCTTTGGGAACAAATAAAAGCGAAAACACCTGTCGACAGTGGGGCGTATGCAGGACATTATCAAAAACAAAGGGAACACGACACTATTAAATAATTGTGCGATAGAGTAGCGGGGTGAATAAGTGAACAAGGGAATAAGTGAGGAAGTGAAACGGTGAACAAGTGAGCAGCTGGATGAACACGTAAACAAGCGAGCAAACAGCTGAGTGAATAAAACACTCATTCACCCTTGCAAAAACCGGTGCCTTTAGTGGAGAATCCTCACACCACAGCCCACACCACACGGAAACAGATAAGCGAGAGAGAGCTGAAACCAAGAGAACGAATATAGAAGGGGAGAATACAACCCCCTTTTTAGTGTTTGCCACCCCCTCCTTGGGCACTTTTTTCTGGTGGGCCTTATTCCACCCCCTAAACGAATCGGTTAGACAACGGTTATGGCTCGAGTCTGGTTTTATTATGTTATGGTAGATCTTTTTCGTACATTTCTTCCTTGTTAGCCTGGATTTACTCGATTGTCAGGTGAAAAAATTACTTTTTCTTGCCCTTGCCCTTCTTTGCGCCTTTGGCCTCCTTAGCGGCCGGCGCCTCCGCTGGCGCCGCGGCGGCAGTGGATCCGGAAGTGGCGGGATCGGGATTTGGCTTCTTACCGGCAGGATCCGCAGTTCCCTTTTTGGCGCCCTTGCCGTCCTTCTTTTTGGTAGGCATCCTAAGGGGATAGGAAATAGGACTTCAGAAAAACTTGCAGAAAAATCTTTGTTCCGAAATATTCAAAAGGATTTTTTTTTTTATATTTAAAAAAAATTATTATTTTTCAATTACCTCACAAGAATTTTGAGTAAAACACAAAGTAAAGATCACTGGAACCAAACACGTCTGAATCGCCTGAATGTTCGAGACAATATGGATTTTAGGGCAGAACACAAGATTTCCTTAAAATAAAACATAAAACACCAATAAAATCAAGGCTTGCTTGTTTTCTTTTTTTAATTTTATTTTCCTATCCTTTCTAGATTTTTTTTATTGTTTTAAGTTTCTTTCTTTTTTGAATTTGAAATATTTCGCGAAACGGTTAATGCTTCGCGGCTGCTTTTGGGGGCGGCAGTCTCTTGTTCTCTCTTCCATGTTTTCCGTAATTTTCCCGGTTTTCTCTTACGCTCTCTCTCTCTCTCTCCGGCCGGGGTCCCATTATTCCGGTTTTGCGTGCAGTTGAGGAAACGAAAGCAAAGAGCGCGCACCGCGGGCCGCATAAATTTCTAGTGCAATTTGTATTAAGTAATTTTAGTTTCTAGCGCAATAAGCACCTTATTAGCAAACCGTACTTAATTAGTAGCTAAAACAAATCGATATTCCAAAGGAAACCCTCAATTAATTTAGCAGGCCACGCTTTTTCCGACGCATCAAACAAAATCAAAAAGAATAAGGAGCGTAACACTGATTATCGATTTTGCGTGCATGTGAAAGCGTTTAACAACAAAAAATAAAAAGCGTCTGCAACACCGACCGGCTGTTCAATCCCATCCCCTAGCTGAAGTATTCCCTTATCCACAATCCACAATCAACGCCGGCAAGTGCAATAAATAAACGAAATGGCGGCCAAGCGGAATGCCGTGACCACGGAAGCTCCGGAATCGTCGGCGGCGCCCGGCGAGGGAACCCTGCTCGCCTTGGAATCGCGCCTCTCGAAGCGCGTGGAAAGCGTCATTCCCAAGAAGCGGTGAGCTTAATATTACCCAAAATTATTTATATACACTGAGAAAATCAAGAATGTTTACTTTGTTTGTTAACATAATGTTTCTTAATTTGTGTTGATAAAAGACTTTAGGTAGGCAATACAATTTCAATTGATTCTGTTGAAAATACTATTTATTATTGAAAAATAGTTCTAGTTTTGGTGTTGTTTTGGGCACATAAGTATGTATATATTTTCTAAATATTATATTTCAAGCTTTTCTAAATATTTAAAGTAATAATCTCCACATTTTGTCTAAGAAAAACATTTTTATTTTTAACACACCAAAACTCATGCTAAAACCATTTATTTTATGGAGATTTCTTTGTGTCATAGAATAATAAATATATTTTGTTGATATTCCATTGATTGATTATTTAGGGCTAGCGATTTAGTTATTTAAGATAGATTAAATTCCACTTTTCTAGATTTTTCGATACTATTCATAAATTATTTTTGATTCAAATTGAGCTTGGAATACAGAATAACTTGGATTATTTTCATGTGTATATTTGAAATTATATATTCTTAGTTTCTCTTCAAAAAAAAAAATGGCAATCGAACAGATATCTCTCTTACAAAATTAATTAATATAAACAATTCAATATCTACACATATTCATGGTTATTCTAAATCAAGCCCAACTAAATTTACATAAATGTCTTTTAATGAAATCCTTGGTTTTAAATATGCATTAACCTTTTTTTTTGAACCAGTGATCTTCACCTGTGTTGTAGTTGTATATATTTGTTTTTAAAACTAACTAATGCTAATTGTATTTATTTCCCCCGTACAGCCAAGAGGCCCTGAAGTGGTTTGGATGGGGCTACAATGACTCTCAGTTTTACGGAAAGGATGGCGTCATCTGTTTTCGCGGCGACAAGTGAGTGGCTCCACGGGAATTGCATGATTCCATGATTATACCTTCTAACTCTATATATATTAATCCCTTGCAGATATCCCCTAGGTGGCTGCGAGCTGCCCGGCTTCACCAAGTGGGTGCAGAACAGGTTCCAACTGACGGTGGACTCCAGCAAGCCGTATCCCCAGCTGCCGCAATCGTATCCCCGGCCGGTGGAGAACGCTTCCTTCCTGCGCGAACTAAAGGCCACCACCAAGGTGGATCATTCGTTGGAGGGGATCGACCGGCTGGTGCGGTGCCATGGTCAAACCCTCAACGATATATACAGTCTGTGGCACCACAAGTTCCGCAGGATTCCCGATCTTGTGGTGTGGCCCCGCTGCCACGACGAGGTGGTCCAGTTGGTGCGACTGGCCGACAAGCACAACGTAATGCTGGTGCCATTCGGCGGTGGAACGAGTGTGTCGGGGGCCGTGACCTGCCCTCAGAGCGAATCTCGCATGATCTGCGTCCTGGACACGTCCCAGATGAATCGTCTGCTGTGGCTCAATAGGGAGAATCTCACCGTTTGCTTTGAGTCCGGCATTGTGGGCCAGGATCTGGAGAGGGTTTTGAGGGAACAGGGCCTGACCGTAGGCCACGAGCCGGACTCGTATGAGTTCAGCACCTTGGGCGGCTGGGTGGCCACCCGTGCCTCGGGTATGAAGAAGAATGTCTACGGGAATATCGAGGATCTGGTGGTGCGCGTCCGTATGGTGACACCCACTGGCACTCTGGAACGCGAGTGTAGTGCGCCGCGTGTGAGCTGCGGCCCTGACTTCAACCATGTGATCCTGGGATCCGAGGGTATGCTGGGCGTCATCACGGAGGTGGTGCTGAAGGTGCGTCCCCTGCCACCGGTGCGACGTTACGGATCCCTGGCCTTCCCCAATTTCGAGGACGGTGTGCTCTTTATGCGCGAGGTGGCACGCCGCAGATGCCAGCCCGCCTCCGTTCGGTTGATGGACAACGAGCAGTTCATGTTCGGCCAGGCCCTCAAGCCGGAGAAGAGCTGGTGGGAATCATTCGTAGATGGGATGAAGCAGCGCTACGTTACCTCCTGGAAGGGCATCGATCTCAGCCAGATCTGTGCCGCTACCCTGCTATTCGAGGGCGAGCAGAAGGATGTGGTGCGCCAGGAGGCGCTCATCTACCAGATTGCCGCCCAATTCAATGGGTTCCCGGCGGGCGCCCAGAATGGCGAACGTGGCTACATACTGACCTTTGTGATTGCCTACATTCGGGTGAGTCTGAGAAAGGATCAAGCATCAAAGAGATTAAATTAATTAATTTAAATTTATATTTTCCCCGCAGGACTTTGGTCTGCATCAGGGCATTGTGGCCGAGTCCTTTGAGACCTCTGTGCCCTGGGATCGTTGCAGTCTCCTCTGCCGCTCAGTCAAGCAGCGCATGTCCTCCGTAAGTACAGTGAATAAAGATACTAATCATATTTATATCTTAATAATCCTTAATTCTTAAACAGGAATGCCATAAACGGGGCATTACGTCCTACTTGACCTCGTGTCGCGTGACCCAAACCTATGACTCTGGCGCCTGCATCTACTTCTACTTTGGATTCCGTTGCTTGGATTTGCCTAATCCCGTGGAGCTATTCGAGGCCATTGAGCACTGTGCCCGCGATGAGATATTGTCCTGTGGGGGATCCCTGTCCCATCACCATGGCGTGGGCAAGATCCGTACCCACTGGTACCGTGACACAGTCACCGAGACGGGCAGTTCCCTATTCTCGGCAGCCAAGCGTCATCTCGATCCTAGGAACATCTTCGCCCTGGGCAACCTATTGCCCCTGGAGGAGGAACATTTGAAGATAGAAGCTGTGCCAGATTCATCATCATCATCACCACCGAAGGCCAAACTATAGAGGGTAGTGTTCACCTTAGCGAGGACGCTTAGTTCATGTCCTAGTCTTAGTCAACTAACTGATTTCCTAGTCGCTCAGCGGGGGGCTCGTGCTGTCCCAACTTGTTCGGGTATCCCAGTGCTTTTGTAGCGGGCTCATGTTTTCTATGGGTTTTTGATAAATAAATGGAATATTTGTAAGCTCTTTGCCAATATTAATTTCGGGGAAATATTATATTATTCTAGCTTGGCCAATTTTTTTTTGCTGTGTAACCCTGACCATAGACACACAACTGATTTGTGTGTGCGTTTCCCGGCTGCGAACCAAATGCGAACTGCTGATCATTGTCTTCTCATCTGCTCATCGAAGTCATTTGCGGCTTGATGGCGCACCATCCTGGCCAAGCGAAGAGCCAGCGTCGAAGATCGGAGCGCCCAGAGCCAAGAGATCAAATGTCATCAAGTTGTCAACTTCGTTAGCATGCCACAAGGCAGCGATCGGAGCTTGGCTTAAAGATCTTTCTTGGCCCGGCTGGTTAACTCGATGCACTGTAGAAATTTATCTACAATTTTTCTACAAAAATGGGATTCTTTAAATGTCTTTCCTAATAATAAATAGTCCTTATTTTAAATAATGACGGCCATAAATTTCTAAATACCAAAAATTAGATAATCAAAGTTGGCGTAAAAATATCTGGTGCTTTTAAATATTGTATATATGAAGCCTAAAAGTATGCTTTAACATTTTATGTATCTAGGAGTTGCAAAGTGGAAGAGAATCGATTTAAAATCGATAAGCATCGATGTTATTCCAGCTCTATCGCCGATTATTTAACAGAATAATTCTAATTAGTTCCTACTTGAGCCTTTTTACATAGGGAATTTAGTTCGATATATAAATATATATTTTTATATACATTTTGGTCCCAAGTTTGTGCTGATTTTTCTCTCCGTGAAACCAAAAATGGTGGAATGAGCGCCTTATTGATGGCCGAGGAGAAGTCGTCGACTTGGCCTGTCTTGTTACCCTGGCAATGGATACGGATACTGCACGTATGCTATATAGCGTATGGTATACGAGTATATACCCCCCAGTACAACACACACACACACACTGCCGGCCTATAAATAAAGATTAAAATCAGCAAAAAAAAAAAAGTGAGCAGAAGAAGTCCGTCTAAGTCCCGTCCTGCCGCCGCTGCTGCTTGGAAATTGTCAGCAATTAACCCGCGGGTCACTGCCGGAAAACGCTTGCAGTCCTGCGTCGTCCAGACGTCCAGATTCCAGACTCTGTGATTTATGCCACCAAGTATAAGGCGGCCTTAAAGCCTAAAACCCACAATCAAGGCCAGCGGGGGACGAGGAGGAAGACGGAGCGGAGAATTACAATCCTGACACGTTCGCCAGGCGGAAAAACAAAGACAGAATGCTCTTCTACCTGAGGGAGATGGACATAACTCATTTGCATTGAATGAAAAGGAATGCCTGGAGATCTGAAGGGGAGTGCTGAGAACTCAAGATTATGAGGAATATAGTGAAGGAGAGAAGTGGGCGAAAACAAACATTAGTGGCTCAAAACGTGCCCTCTCTTGGGATTCTATAACAAAAGGATTTTTTTTATATTTAAGGAGCATGCGATCTGAGATAGGACCATGATCTAAAACAAAGATAAGGTTTTAAGGATGAATTTTTTTCAGAAAAGAACATCCTATAACAAATTTTTATTTATCTTTTAAAAATATAATCAGAAAATATGGTTAAACTTATAGTTATTTTCTTAAGCTTTAAAAGTAGTATAAAATATAAGTTTAGTACTCTATTCTGTGGTATTTTAGACACTTCAATGATTCAAATTGGTATGTTACGAATTTTTAAAGAATTTAAACGAAAGATATCAATTAAAAAAATGTAATTCTAAAATGTAATTATCGGGGCTTCTACTGAAATCTATAGTCAATACCTACAAAGGTGTCCAATATTATACTAAACAATTTAAAATCATAAATAACTAATTTACATTTGCAATAAATACATTTAGACACCTTTTGAGGGGTCTTAAAAACTCTAGTGATTATTAGAGCACCATAGTATAAATGTAATTGTATTTTCAGTTAATACAGTGGCATAAAGGTTGCTGCTTTGTTTATTTTATAACCAATATAATGCTTATAATTCTTAACTAATTTTATGATAATAATTTATATGAATTCTATTTTATAACTCCTTTAAAAAAATAATATTCAACCTTATTCCAGCAATATTTTATTTGTTCTCCAAACAACACCAGCAGCATTGCGCCTAACGAGCCATGTTTCAGCAACGTGTTGCTCCCTGGCCAGCCAGCCGGCCAGCCAGCTGGGTTGGCAATAAAAACAGCACTGGCGCTGCTGCGTTTAAGCCAGTTAACCCATTGATGCCTGAAGCCCGTCGTCGGTATTTTACCTGGGCTTCGTTACCGAGCGAATTGGCACCTGGCGTTCAGTTGCGAGCAGCGCGGCGAGCGAACAACAACGAAAAACTCGCGACGCGATTTGAATTTATTTGTGTGCCTCAATGCAGAGGTAGAGCGTTCACTAGAACCCAGAGAATCTCTCAGAGAAACACGCAGAGATCTCTAGAGATAGGGATCGGGAGAGAGAGAGGGAGAGAGAAAAAGAGATCTGGCCGGGAATAAATATTTTCCTGGCAGCTGCACAACTCCGCAGTTGCAGTTGCAGTTCGCATGCGGCGCTTGCAACAACGCGTCGCGCATTTCGAGTTCGATTTTCGTTTGGATTTGGCTTTTCTCGTTTTCCACTGCGTGTTTATTGTGTGTTGTTTTTCTCGGTGGGAAAATGCGACAAATTATCCGGCTACGTTCATTAAAAATACAACGTTTTGTCGCTTGTAATTGAGCGGCAGCGGCAGTTGCTTTTGTTTTGCCTTTAAAAGAGCAACGGCAAACAGTGAAACAGGTGCGTGAACCAAAAACCGAATCGAGTTGTTACACAAAAACGAAAAAATAAAAGAAAAAACAACCACCCAAAAGAGCAGCGAGCATAACTTAACTTGTATAAAATCATTAAAAGTGCATTAGTTTAGTTGGCTTTCCACGAAAATCTCATCTCGCTGCCGCGGAAATTCTAAGGCCTTTCATCAGTCAGTCAAGCCGCCAGCACGTCACTCAGTCCAGTCCTAATGCACCTGCAATGACTCGTTAAAAACTCAGTTCTCATATAGCACTGAGATGCCCCCTAATGCCTTCCGGACCTCGCCGGCCATTAAAGAGAAACAATTTCGCACTAAAAACCAACCCACGTCGGGTGGCCAAAGTGCTTTATAAGACCAACAGCCCATAAAGTGATCTCAAAAAAGTCGGCAATGCGGAATATACACACGCACGGCTACGACTCTGTATGATAATAATAAAAATATTCCAAAAAAACCTGGCTAAAGGCATTCGGTTTTTGGCTTTTGGTCAGTTTGGAGTTTGGCTGCAACGCCAACGCAAAATTCTCGCGACTGGCGATATTTGGTTTATGAGTTCTGTCATTCCTCGTGTGTGAGTGGGTGGCTTGTTTGGGAATAACTTGGGGCTTTAGGCTGGTTCTAACCTTGGAATGCCATGCGAGATTAGAATATATACTTTTTTTTTTGGCACTTTCGGTGTGTTTTATGGAGCACATTTCGGGCTAACACTTTTAACAGCTTGAACTGGCTTAAGTGATGCAAATTACAACTTCCTGTAGGTGATATCAGTGTCAAAAACCAAGCATGACTTTAATTTAGAGTTACTTACAGATATATATTTATATTTTGTATTATTATAACTGAATATCTATTACTCATAATAATAATTTCAGTGTTCCCACTTAAAATTCTCATTCTAAGCCCTCCCACTGTTTTTATTTCTGAGCTTCGGAGATTCCAAGAATGTTTTCCGTGTGTCAGCCATAATTCATCATACAAAGTATCCCTTTTTTCTCGTTGTTGTTTCGATTTTGCATAAATGTCCAAGTCATGTCTCGGGGCCGTAAAACGTGCCTTTAATTTATCTAATAGATATTTGAACTGCCCATCAAGGGGGCTGACGTGGAACAAATGTTGGCCATTAGACTGCATGTTCAGCATAAATGAAGCATAAAGGCAGCAACAAATAATCGTTTTAACCCTTTCAGTTGGCTAAAAGAGGGAAAATGCAGTCAAGGCGCACTTAATTAACATGCAACTGGCAATGTTCGCGTAAACAAAAATGAAAACAACAACGACGACAGCCACGACAACAACACGTTAAAAAGTGCAATCCAAAATTATACAAAAAAAAAAAAATAACAAGGAAAACGTGAAAAACAAAGGAAAAAAGGTCTCGTTTCTGCGCCAGAAGGTGACGACGAGCGGTCTAAGTTTCGCCAATCAGTCAGCTAATGATGCTGCGACCGCGGGTTCCGACTGCGGATATGCCCCGCAGCTGCTAATTAAACTGCAGCAGCAACAACGACGACCAACAGCAATTACTTCGGCAGCAAAAACATCATCTTAGGAACCCAGCATCAGCAGTAAAAAAACCATAATGTAAGTATATATAATCTAGAAAACATGACGAAAGATTGAAGTTCGTTGTAGCTTAATTACAGCGACATTTAGAAGGGCTGCTCCATTTATTCAGGACTTTTCTGTATTCTTATTTACTAGTTCTCAGTACTAAAGATAGTCTGGATTTATATTTTCATACAATTGTATAGCGCAACTTTGATTACTAATAAAATGAAAATATTCTATAGAAAATTATGAAAGATTGAAGCTTTATAAATAACAATTTAACATTTTTCACAAATAAAGTCTTTTTTTTTAACAAAATTACAATAAACAATGATAAGTTCTTAATCAGAATAACGATTAATGCAGGATATTAAGTATTATGAACTATAAAATCGAATAGAAAGTGGTATTTCGATCAAAGTTCGATTAAAATTAAAGTAAAGTAAAGCTTTAATAATATATTATTGTTTTTTTTAGTGCACTTCAATTAATATTTATTCCTTAAATCAATGTTTATAAAATATAAATTCTTCAGAACTTGGCTTATTGAGGCTTTTGTTTTAAATCATTTATAGTAGAATTAAAAACTGAAATTATATTTCTTTTCTCTCAACAAGAAGTACATATTATTATTGAAATTTAAGTAAACCTTAGCTATGTTAATATTAAAAAAAATCCATTATAGATATATGTTATCTTACCCAAATACCTGAGAGGGTTCGCTGCGTGCAGTGACTGTCATTTTGGCTTTCTTTCCGTTGGCCGCAGTTGCAGTTGCAGTGGCAGTGGCAGTTGCAGTAGCAGAAACAGCAGCAGCCAGCCACCCCATCGACTTTCTAAGCCAGTTGCCAATTTAGTGCATTTGGTGCTGATTTGGCCAGAGAGTCGCGGGTCCGGGTAAACTGGCCAAAACTGCCAGTTGCTTGTCGCCAATTGTTTGCCGGCTCTCCTCTTTGCCATTGGGAAGATCTCCGTCTGTAGCCCGATGTCGGAGGACCAAAGATTGCAGATTGCAGACTCTCCAGACAAAGACGCAGTTGGTGGAAGACTGGGTCGCGTGTTTGACACAAATGCCGCGAATAGTTTTGAAGGCGGTTTGGCCCCACTGCGATTTATGGTCAAAACCAGCGTTGACTTGTGCAAACAAGAGTGGTGTGGGTTTGCTTGTGTATTTGTGTGTGTGTTTTTCCTACCATGTTTTTCTTCTTCAGCTTCCTGTGACTGCGCTGATTGCGTTTTAATAAGCCAGGCCAAGAGATACCTTTCAGCCATTTGGTTGCATGTTAAGTTTAAGTAGCAGGAAAACCAATAGTCAGCCAAAGACAAACAGCAACACGCAAACGCAGAAGTTGGCCAGTTGCTGCTAACTGGGCTCTCGTGCCATTCCGGCCAGGCAATGGGTCAGAATGGGTTAAAGTTGTCCATGATGGCCTCCGGGCTAATGCCGGCGATATCTATTTGGTGAAATCTCGCCTCGATTGTGTTGCCTTTCAATGAGCTCAATGCTCAATGCCAGACAATTGAAAGAATGCTTCTTAAGATTTTATTGTTTCGATTTTGAATATAAAATAAAAGGAATTAAGTATATAGAAGATATTTATTAATTTGTTGAAGATTAAATCTTTCTTTGTGTATGACAAAAGGTTATCTTTAAATTAGGGAAATATCTTTAAGATATATCATTAAAAATCTCCGTTTATTTCTTTCTGTGTTACATAATAATTATTACAAAATGTCAAGTACCTCCGCCTCACTCTCTGAAAAATGTCAAAATGATTTTAATAGACTTGAACCCATAACGATAACTGGCTTACAGCGATTATGGGCTATAAAGTTGCCTCAATGGCCGATTCATGTTTTTTGATGGATTATTGGTTATGGTAAAAACCTTTTTATTTACCTTTATCAAGTTTGCATAATAACAAATTCCATTTCGAGCCATCGATCTTTGGAACAAAGGGGAAAACTTTTACAGAGTTTCCATTTATCTATTGACCATTGTGCGCGGCGGCAAAGGCGGCTTTTCGGCTTTGATGCCAAAAGATCTATGGAATGGGCTTTTGACTTGGGGCAATCGCATTGGCCATTTGGCAATTTGTCGCTGAAATACGGCAAGTGTTTGGTTTAGATGCCTGGCATAACTAGCTGAGAGTAAGCCGATACTGACCAAGATCGATTGGCTGCGGCTCGTAATAGGCTTAAAGCTTAAAGCGATTGGGAAATGCATTCAACTTCGAATGCCATTCATGTGCCCATTGGCCACGCCCCGATGACCCTCAGACCACATGAACTTGGCTAATCAAATAAACAAATAAACAAAATAAACTGGGTAGCAAAAACATAACAACACCATACATACACACAATAGTCTGTTAGCCAGCAAGCCGCCAATAAATGTCCGACAGTGCAAAAAGGCCATAATAATAAACTTAAATAGACATACGAAAAAAGCCTCCGACTTAATGCTTACAAATTTGAGCGCTAGCTTCGAGTTGCAGCGAAAAAAACAACAAGAACCGTCGTGGAGACGAGGGCAATAACAAGTTTTTTATGCGATCCGCTGTGTTGTCTAAGCTTTGTTTTAGCGGCACTCATTAGCCAAGTTATGAGCAGCGACAGCGAACAAAAACAAAACAGTAGCAAAAAAAACAAACAACAGTTGTGAGTGAGCAGCACAACAAAATATGGTTAAAACGTTTAAGCCAATGCAGGAACACTGCTTGCTAACAGTTGGTGGCTAAAATATAAGTATTGCTATTAAAAAGTATAAAAACTGAAAGGTTTTAACAATAAAAAACTCTAGATTACAAGATTAAAATATGTATCTTGGTGTCCGTTTGGAACTACAACAAAATCTAGATTTATTTGTAGTTTTACTTCCTGAAAATGTAGACTGCGTTCTAAAATATATTAGCAAAAAAACGAATTAAAAAGAATAATCCATTTATTATAAATGTTTACAAGTAATTAATTTATAAAGGCAACAATAATAAATTGTAATTGGTTTAAGGCATTATAGCCTGCTAAAATACCAAGTGCCTTTAACTTAATAGTTAAAATGAGACTTTCCAGAATATATAAGATTCATTTTATGGCTTATATAGCACTCATGCAATAAAACGTTTAATTTAAACTAACTTAAATATTTCTATTTAAATAATAGCACTTTTGATGCCTCCAGACTAATATATGTATAGTTTATTATTACAGATCCCTTGCTATTGATTAAAAATCTCTAGAGATCCTATTTGCATCATTGCAGATCATAAAAGAAATACAATAAACTGAAGACACCTATTCATCTTCTGTTTATAGCTTTTGTATAGTGCAGTTAATAAACTTTTAGCACCCTCTGTCTGGTAGAAATTCAATGCGTTCGTTTTTTTTTTTTGTTGAAAAGCATTTACATGTCTAAACGCCCCGTTCCCATGGCCCACCCAATCCAAAACCAATCGAATCGAGCGTTTCTAATACACACACGTCCATCGTAATCAATTAAATGAAATCTGAGCCGGGCTTGGGGGTTTCTAATTTTCTACTTGGCCCCCCAAACAATTGCTACACTACAAAGTTGCTACGAGGAGTCGTGTCACAAGCAAAAAAAAACGAAACAGAAAAAATTGGTTTCTCATTTTCTTTGTATTTTCTTTTTGTTACTCATTTTTGTGGCATTGTTTGAGCGATTTGTTTGAATTTTGCCGACCGACTCGAGGCTGGGGGAAGATGCCTCGCCAGCTTTTTGGGTATTTCTCTTCTCTTATTTTTTTTTTTTTTGGTTGCCTTTCCTGAGCTGTGTGTGTGGCTTGGCATTTTATCCCAGTCACGCTGCAAAGTTATTTGCGCCGTCGCGTCGTGCAGGGACCAAGTTCTCTTCTCTGTTATTATGCCAGCCGGTTTCATCGTCATAAAGCTGGAAACAAAAATCAAGAAAAAGCTAAAAAGCGTACAGATAAAAACGTCTTGGGTCTGCAGTTTTCGGTTTTGGTTATCCGATCCCTCTCTCCGTCTTTTGATTTATGCAGTTGACGTCGTAAACTGTTGCAGTTTCAGTATTTTGATATGCCTCAGTGTTTGGTGAGGGTATATTCTGGGGTGTTTTTAAAAACCATTTAGGGGACATTAAAAATGCAACTTGATTGGAGATAAAAACGTTATCGATAGGTAAAAAGGGACCCTAAATGGTTTAAATAGTTGTATCTATTTACATTTCATAGTTAAGATATTTTTCATATTTAATACTAAGTAAAATGAGAATATATAACCATAAACTTTACAAATAAAAATACAACATACTTTAGAGAACTTGGTTTTTAATTTTATTCCTAATTAGGCTTGGAATATATTTTTATTTATTATTATTATTCTTTGAAGGCTTAAGGCTGTTAGGAAAAATAATTATTTAAAGTTTTATAAAGTACTTAACATGAAAAATAGAAGAGGACTTCAGAAATTTAAGAAATGCCTGCCAATTATTACTATTTATATTTTCCACTTAAAGAGAATCTATTTATATTTCAAGTATTTATTTTTATTATTTTATTTAATCATAATTCATATTTTAAAGAGAACAAACCAGTCGCAGTTGCCACCTAAAAAATATCCAATTACCAAAAAAAACATTCTGAGCCACTGTCAGATTCTTTCTTTTGTAAGTATTCACAGGATGAATAATAAAAATGCACTTTTGGCTTAGCCCCTTGAATTTGTGGGAAAATCTGGCTAAGTCTAAGGGTCGACAGGCTGGCAGGCAAGCTGCCTTATCAACTTATTCATCTTTCAGTTTGTTTTGACTAAAAAGTAAGTCAAAAAGCTCGTTATGAATGCGACCAGCGTCTCGTCTCGGTTATGTGTGCCTGCAATTGGCAGGTAATTCATGTAGAGTTGAGTTTTTTTTTTATTTTATTTTGGAGGTGCTTTGGCTTGTTTCGGCGATGAATGAAATCAGCTCTCAGCCTTGCCAAGTGCTTCCGCTCGGCGCGGTTATTATTATTATTGTTATTATATTTGTTATGTTTTTGGCCAATGTCTCTGTCTGCTCTGGCCGGGTCTTAATGTTCAATTATAATTTGTACTGACACTCGAATCAAGGTTGGTCTTTGGCGAAATTTTGTTTCCAGCGAATCATTATGCTCCGGGGCATAATTTCAAGTGTTAAGATACATATAATGAAATTACTTCATTCGCATTGTGGCCTGAAGTTGAGGTGAGCTGATTTCCCATTGTTGCGGTCAAGTGGGCTAATGACTCTTGGTAACTCTAGACTCGAGACGACGCTGCCTCTCTTGTGGCCATAAAAGTGTGATTTGTGTAATAGTTTTGGACACGCCAATTTATTGCCATCCCCTTGGAGCGGCTGTCAACAGCATTCCGCCAGCTTTTCGGGTTTGCCCATTTCCGCGGCTATCGAATATCAATTTTCAGTTTTCGAATTCCCACCTCGTTTGCATATGACACAAAAAAATAAATAAAAAACATTGGACAAAAGGTTACTACTTCTAACGATGCCGTGCGTGTGTGTATCGATAAATGCTGTCACCTTTTTTTTGCGTTTTGCGCTGGACTCCAAATATTTGCATAAATTTTTTGTAGAAGCGTTCCCCCACCTGTGGCAGTTGCTCACCTGTTTCAAATGCGCAGTTCAAGCTGTGCGGCTTCGTTGACTCGAAACTGATTTTCAAATTTTTGTTTATGCGCTCACGACTTGGCCATAAAGTGCTTGGAATATTTGCAAAGTCTAGCTGGCTTTGCCATTTACTTTCACCGCCGAACATACACTCAGCTCGAATGGAAATTCAATTACGAAACCCGAAACGCCCCGATCAAAGTGGCCCAAGGGGGAAATCAATGCAGAAAGTGTTAATATTTATTAATTGATTTGAGGGGAGAAAGAGTCAAAAGCTACAATTAATACAGGGAAGTAAACTCAAGCCTTTCAGCGAAATTAATTCATGTTTAATGTGAACAAATGCTTTTGCAAAATCGTAGGAAGATCTTTGAGAAATTGTCGGGCTCAAAGCAATCAAAGTTTACATTTATTAATTGAGCGGGGATAAAAGTTCAAGATTTAACCTTGATTGATATGCAAATATCCGTGCAAAAAGATTAAAGTTTAGAGTACAATAAAAATAACTAAATCAAATTATTTTAGATGAATATAAATATGATTTATGTGAGAAATTTTGGTTTACAAATTAAGCTTAATAAATATTTCTACTACTAACTTTGCTTTGCCATTTTTATGGCTTAATGCTCGACTGCTTCAAAAGCCAGGCAAATTAATTTCAAGCATTCAACAGCGATCGGTTTGTGGCCATTTGATTTATCAGTTTAGCCGATTATATAACAATGTATTTATCCAATTAAGAGGCGGGGCCAATTCATTTGACTCTGCGGCATCATTGTCATCATTTCCAAGTCGTTTTGTAGCTTGTCATATGCAAATTGCGTATACGCCCCGATGGTGGCTTATAGAAAACTGCCAGCCAAATGTCAAGCTCACTCTCACAATCTGTCACTGAGTTGTCGCTTGAGTATATATGTATCTCTTTCTCAGTCCACCGACCCCCCTCGCACATCTTTCTCTCATTAATAGTTGCTCAGCGTCTAACGAGCGTTGTCCGGCAAGGGGAAATACTTGGCCAGTGATGCAATGGAGCTCTATAGCTTTGATTAACAGTCAAGATACGTACGATAACCTCACAATTGAAGGCATTGAAATTGCATTAAGATTGTTGATAAATCGCTGACGGAGTCTCGGAGCTGCGCTTAATGGTTGCACAGCAAAAAATTAATATTTTTATACTAGATAATTAATAAAGTTTGTATTAAGTAGTCTTTTTCATAAGAATATAGTGAAATCAAATCTATTTAAAATTAAAACAATGAAAATAATATAAAATGTGATACAACATTGAATGAAATACTTATCTAAGCACTTGGTTAACATCTTTCTTTAATTTTTTGTTAGCAACAACCTCCTTAAAAATCTCTTTCCCATATGCTCTAATTATATTTCCAGTGTGGGATGAGTGGGTGGCACACGGTCGGGGTTCGAGGTGATGATGATAGTCAAAGGCGATCACCTTTTTGTTTTCGAAAATCGACTTCAAACGTTTGCAATTAACTCAAATACTATATTTACGACCACCCCCCCTCGGTTAGCTGATCTCCGATCTGCGATCACCGATCGCCGTCATGGCTATAACATGGCTATATCATAATTTACAACTTCGACGTCGGTCAGGCTCGGGCGCACGCGTTCACCGCAACTCTGTTTTCGATTAGCCGCCTCATGGCTTTCGGCGGTCCTAAGACTTCATCTACGGATACATATGCATATATACCCCCCTGATCCCGACTCGATCTCTCCATCGTTGGCCTTGATGGCTGGTTGCCCCCGGGCGGCGTTTTGTATCTCGCGCTTGCATCTTGTACGAGTATCTTTGGGCTGCCGTGCCGCTGCTCGCCGGGACCACATGGGGCGGCTGCTGTTGCTGCAGAATTTGTTAGCCTGTCGTAAGCTGCGCCAAATCGCATAAATTATAAACGCCAAGCCCCGTTTATCGATATGCAAAAATAAAAAAAAAAAATAAAAACAAAAAAGGCATCGTGTTTTCCCAGCGAAAGTGTCGATGCCTTGAACCGAGAACGGTTTCTTCGTGCCTTGAGGCCGGCCGGCAATTTCTTTTAATTGATTTTCAACAGTCGTGTGAGCTTTTTTTCTCTCTCTCTCCTACCCCTAAAGTCTTTAAAGTCTAGACAACGCCAACGCATGAGATGTGGCCCGGTTGACAGGTGTTGATTGAAATGACCCAAAAAAAAAAGCGGACAAAGGAACAATGCGATGAAGATGGAGACATGACTTTCACACTTTCGGGGTGTTTATAAACAGCTGGGAAAAACATTTCAAGAAAACAACTCAATCACATTAATGAGAACGGGAGTCAGTGGGGAAAAATATCAAATGACTCGACGAGGTAAATCTATTGCCAAGGGTCTAAAATCTATTGTAAGTGCTTAGACACGAAATAAACTTATGAATTCTTTGTAAGTTTCAAATTATGGGTTGGAAATCTTTTGATGACCTGCAGGATTCATTTATTTATTTACAGTCTGTTTTAATTAGGATCTTTATAAATAGTAGACAAATAAAATCTCACACTAAAACTCTTGAAAATATTAAACACTTATGTATGTTATCATCGGTATTCCTTCATTTAAAGTCTGGGAAACTTCAGTTAAAATAATTTTCAATGTAAACTGGAACAAGCAAACTAAAAACTATTATTATTATTACCAACAATAAAAAACAGTCCTAGCTTTTGCCGCTTGTTGTCTTTCGTGTCGAACTCTGCTCTGTAAAAACTATAAATATAAATAAACATATTGCCGGCTGTGACGCACTCGCGCACAGTGACAGTTCGCCCGATAAGATAACGTCGGCACGCACTCACATCGGACAGACACAGACAGAATATATATATTCGTTACAATATGTCAAGTTGCATGTCATGCAAGTCTGGTAATGTACGGCACTTTAGATCTATTTACCGACGATCATCAAGCAACATGCAACATGAAGAAATACTTCAGTCAAGGAGCACCAAGTTTGGGAGAGATGAAATTCTCAAGAGCTATTATTTGGAGGTAATTAAGACACTTTTTAAGTGAAATTTAAAGTTAATTGATGGACATGATATTACAGAATTTATTTGAATAATCAAGTAAAATAATAGATGTATTTGTTAGAAAAAGGTTATGAGAAGTAAATAAAAGTTAATTATTCTGTATTTTTTACAAAGTATTTCTCAATTCAATTGCCGCCGCTGTGATCTCTCCATTAGCTGCATCCATCGATTGGGGGCGTTCTGCCCGCTGCTCGCTCTTCTCGGTCTCAGTCTCTAATCAAAATGTTTGTAAACTTAATTAAATGTTTGCTCCGTGGACAACAACTATCAATTGTTTCCACTATTTACACAATTGCCGCCTTGTACGGTAAGTAAGCGCGTTGTCAAGTCGCTGTCGTTGTCTTCGTTGTGGAGCTATCAGCAGATCGTCTATTGAACCCCAAGTGGCAGTCCATGAAATGATCGTTTTATTTCATAATTAGTAGTTGCCTCGAGCATTGATTTTGTAATTTATGTTAATTAGCCGCGAGTTTTTCTACGGAAATATGAATATTGTATAAGGCTTGGAGCTGTGCGCCAACGAAATTTCATGCTCTATGAGCTGGACGAGAGAATTTCTACAAAAGTGTCACAGCTTCGTTTGTATTTATTTTATTTTTTGGTTTTTGTTAAACCCTCAGAGTTTGGAGTTAAGTGAGCCGGTTTCCGTTTCTGTCGAACTGTATTATTTAGTTGTTTTTCTTATTGCTATTCATAAACAAGTTTTGTGTTTTAGCCAGTGGATTTCACGGCTTTTAATTATGCGTTAGTGGACTCCCTCATTGCTTTAATGTGGTTATAAATTGCCGCAATTATTTAAGCGTCACACCCAATCGATTTTTGTTTTGCCGGAGGCTCTTCGCTTCCCACTATTCCCACAATGGAATTTATTGCAGAATGATCATAATATTTCTTCCCAACTATTCTTTGTAGCCCGCTGAGTGCTCAACTACCGGTTCTTCTTTCCTTTTTCTTATTTTTTGGTAAGCCTGGTTTTATGGCTTGTAAGCTTAATTACCAGATAGGTAGGAGATGGCTGAAAAATTAAAAGAATTTTATGCTTAGCCGTGTAACACTCATTAAACTTGTCAACTCAAATTAGTTTACCAGAATATCTTTCGGCTTAATGACCTGGTCTTTTCTGTCCCCACCAAGATATCTCACTTTGGCGTGTAGCAACTTTATTTCCCAACGCAGCTTCTGTGTGTGATTTAATGATGCCTTTGGCTCCGACTCCGTCCCCGACTCCGGCTAAAAGATCAAAAAGCCAGGATAGGGCGACACCTTTCTAAAATCATCAATCATGGCAAATGCTTCCGCTTCTAGCACTTTGCCGGAGTCTCGGCAGATACAATGATACAAATACAGATACAGATACCAATTCGGTAAAGGTTACACTGAACGCAATTTGGAGCATTACAAGATATGAAATCTAGTGGGTTAAAGTTTTATTAAATGTAAAACAAAGAGTATAATAAATGAAATAAAATAATATAGTAGAGTTCCCTCTTGACAAAAAGACAGAGCTTCTATAGTCGTCCTAATGGATTACGAAGATCTTCCTTATACATGATTTCTTCCAAGGAACACCATAAGAAGTAGAAGTAGAATATATAGCGGCTAATAACTTATTAAAATAATCAATAAATATCGCGTTAAGCGATAAGGTATTTATTTTTAAACTAAATTTAATTAAGGTAATTCCTCCGATATATCGATTAAGTGCAACGTTAAGCATCGATCGCTTGTCGCATCAAATATTAATACACTATCGATGCATTTACTCCCTCTGCCATCCCTATTTTTCACTAGACATCATAGAACACCAATTTTCCCCGAGTGTAAACGTAACTTCGCTTATCGGGCGTCCACACAGATTCGGAATTGGAATTGGATTCGGAATCGGGTTGTTTGGGTGTTGGAGCTGCGGCGGACTCGTTACGAACTGGTTTTCGACTGCTAAGCAGTCACTTACTTATATATTTATTAATTATCGTATCGATAGCTCTCTCGTTTGAGCTCGGCCCCGGGGGCTAAAAGCCAAAACCAAAAAAAAAACTACTACTAACAACAAAGATACACTTGGCATTGTGATTTTCAGCTCTTTTCGTTTTTTGTGGGGTGGTTCTCGGATTGGTTTGTTCTTTAACGATCGTCAGCAAACAAAAACAAAAAGCGACAACCAAAACAAACACAAAAGATATACAAAACGCATACACGAGCAGATACAGATACACAGATACTCGGCGGCACACACAGTTACAGAGCATAAAGTTCAGGCGGCGTCGAACTCGTGAAGTTTTTCTCCCGGCGGCGCATTCAGTTCGATTCCGGCGATTTTCGAGCGCGGAGCGTTTAACTCGCAAAGAAAAAATCCGACAAAAAATATACAAAATAACACGAAACTAAATCAGAAAAGCTTGTGAGTCAGCCGGAAAAAAAAAAAGTAACTAAAGTGCATCAGTGAGTGTTTCTCTAAATGTTTCGTTGCCATGGCGCAAGTTTGTCGGACGTGTCGCCTTCGGAGTTCATTAAATTCGGCATAGAACTTCCATTAGCTAAAAATAAGTACATACGTCTATCTGTGAGCGAAAGCCAAAGCCAAATGCTAATTAAATGCCATCGCCGAAAGTCGACCACTAAAGTCCATTAAGAAATCGCGTCACGCCGGCGGTATGGTTCTCCCCGATTCCGATTTCCTCCAAATCGGGGGCTACGATGAGTCAAAGTTTAACGAGAAGATAACCCACCTGACGCCCACCGAGCAGGAAGCAGTCAGGCGCTTCTGGAGGTAAAGATAATGGGGCCAAGTCTACCAGATCGATATCACCCAACGATCGGATGTGGAAGGAAGTCGCGCGGCGAATAAATTGAGCTGGCGAAAAAAATATAAACAAAAAAAAAATAAGCAAGAGCTTATCGGATGTTGTTATTTTGTGTGTGTGTATTTTGTTGCGTGGAGGTGTTAAAAGGTGTGAACTTAAGTGCGAGTTTTGTGTGGCAATGAGCTAATGTCAACAAATAAATGGTTATTTAATAACAGATCTGATGGGAACAGGAAATCTTTAATTTTTGAGCTTCGTTTAGACATTTTCGAAATTGCTTTTTATATGATTTCTATTAGATTGTAAATTATAGGGAATTTGCTTTTTATAATAACATATTAAAGGGACTTCTTACTTTTCTAAATTATAGAATTATAGAAGTTATAGAAACTAAATTTAAATTGTTTGCCAATTACTGCCTCGATTGAAATATAGAATTTTCAGTATACAAATATATTTTAAATAATTAAACAACCAATTTGTAATGTTTTTATAATATTAATTACAATATGTAAACCTCTTTTTATTATTTGTAATATTTTCTGCATATACTCCAATTTTTATACATTTAATGATATTTTTTGTGTAGAAAAAGCTTGTATTTATTTTTTCAATGAGTTGTACCAGATATTTACAAATCAAACTGGTAAATTTTTTTAAATTTGTATATATATGTTAAAAAAAAAGCAAATTAAACAAACTATAACAACGTATAGAAATGTTACCAAAGCAAAGTGCATCTTTGTCCTCAGCTCGACAACTGCCGAAGCCAATTATAATAAATTCTAATTATGACGACAACAATCGCATGAACACTGGGAAAAGCCGCAACAAATTGTGGCTAGACAAATGTAGAAGGCAGAACATAAAAACAACAAGTTTCGTGTATCATAATCATAAACACGCATATTAATTTGGTCTGCAATCCAAAAATACGCGATGCCGCAACCGTTCCACATGAATGCAACGTTTTTTTCGGAGTCGGAGTAGGAGGCGGAGGCAGTGCGTCCATGTCCCGTGTCCATGTCCATGACAGGCCTTTTCCATTCATGTAACATGCATACAAACATATATATATATACGAACGAAAACCGCATAAATCAGTTGACGCATAAATTTTCATTTTACATAAATTTTCAAATCGGGCAAAAGATGGAAACGTGAAAAATGAGTCGAGAAATATGGCAGCAAATTGCCAGACGGCTTTCAATTTGACTCCTTCACCAAAATACTGGTATCTATATTTTATTAATTATATTTTATGGAATCAGCAAACGCTGTTGTTTTCGCCAAAAACATGACAGGCAATTAATTGGATAGTTCACGGGAGCCCTCTCTCAATGCGGGCTTATTTGGCGGCGAGTCGGCTAATTGCATTAGGACAATTTGGCGGGATCCTCCGCGGGCGTCCCGTACCCGTTCCCTTCTCCCTCTGCTGGGAAAAACAAATTATAAATAATTGCAGTTTCCGCTTCCAGCAAAGTGGAAAAATGAAAAATGCTGCACGCATGTTACGTTTTTCCAGGAAACCAAATGAAAATTGGAGTAGGGATCACGGCGGCACCGGCGGCGGCAAAGTTCACTAATGAGTTCTGCCGTCAGGGATTGGGGCTGGACGAGAACCATTCCTTCCTGGGGGCTGGCCCACAGATTATTGGGGATTTTGTGGCGCGCGCATATTTCCAAAGATGTTTCCAAATACCGAACAAAGGGGGCGACAACAAGAACTCAAAACGCTGACAGCTTGATATATTTTATTATAATTTCTTGCCTCTAGCAAGTGTGATTTCTATCTTTATCTGTTCCTCTTTTTTTTAGAGTTTCTCAAGTACACGAAAAGAAATTCTAAAGCTGAAATAGAGCTGGAAATGTTATAGTTTTGTCTGGTCTTTTAAGGCAAAATGTATCTACAGTATTTTAAGATATTGTATAATAAATAATATACTTTTATAATACAAATTTATATACAAAGAAACATATATATAAGATCACCAAAAACGCTTAGTAAACTTGAATATTTCTTATAACTTTTAGCTGAAGAATAATAGAAAAAGAATTAAACTTATTGAAGAAATGCCTTGTTGAATATTTATTATGCTAATAGAAGTTCGTTTAGGCCCTGAAATAAAGTAAAATTTTCATCACAAACTTATAAAAATCGATAATAAAATAAAACCAAGTTCTTTAACATTATTTTCTGGCGGTGTATCTGTGTGCATATTTGTCACATTCTGTGTCGAGTGTGTGCCTTGCATTGATTTATTTTTAAACCTGATAGCAAGAGCAAATACAGTCGCTTCTCTAGAGACTTTCCGCTCTGTTATTGTTTGCTCAGGGCCCTGTAATCTTTCATTATAGGTCTTAAGATATTGTTTTCTTTATTTGCCAATTTCCTAATAAGAATCTCTTTCTGTTTCGTTTCCAGGTCGCTGGTTTTGCGAAGTCAACGCGCCTTCATTGAGGAAAATGGTAAGTTGAACAAAAAGCTGCGTGGGCGCCGTGGGCCATAAAAAAAAACGGAGTGTATAAGTATAAAAACGTGTCTCAGACCCACATGGCGCTGGCATTCTGGCATTCTGCAGCCGCTTTGGCCACCAGTTTTGGATGTGGGTCAACCTAACGCCCGCACAGAAATCCGCAAAAGCCGGGCCAACACCCACCGTGTTAACAATACACTTAACTTTAAGGCCGAAAAGGCAAATTTGTCACATCGGCGCCGCGGCAACGCACTTTTCCAGAGTCCAATCCCAGCCTACGCTCAAGCAGAAAGATATATCTCACATTTCGGACTCCTTTATGGAAATCACTTTTGGCAAGACCCACACTCCCCTCCCTCCCTACCATTTCTGCAAAATGCAGCTTTTAATTAAGCCAAACTGAGACCAAAACTGGTTTCATGGCTTAAACGCAAATATTTTCTTCGATATCAAATAGTTTAGTGTGTTGCCAATTTATGACAAGCGGATGTGAGTTGACAGTTTTGGGTGGGCGTGGCAGGCTTTGATAGGTCATATCTCGTTCACTTTTTCGGCCTTAGCCACAGCGCTAATTGAAGCAATTAAAATGAGCAACATAAATGTCAGCCTGCCCCGCGATTTCAGCTCATTAGCCACACACGAAGTGTTTACCATAATTTTTAAGAAAAACCTAAAAACGACAAAAGTTTATGACACGTTGAAAAATCATAAAAAAATAAAAAAAAAGAAGCAAAAGCCATAAACCACTGCAGCCAGTTCAAGTAGCCGCCCGAAAGGGACAACTTTAATTGGGTAATTAAAATGCAGCCATGAATAGGGCGAATCCCGTCTGGGGAGCACTAAAAAAATAATTAAATGGAAAACGCAATATGTGGAAGGAAATAAAAGCAATTCAAATAGAAATATTCATATTTTTAAGAAGAGCGAAATAATGGGTTTCTTAGGAAATATAAAAGTTGTTTGCTTAATAATTGGGGTTTCTTTATTTAAAAGACAATACACTTATAAATAATTATGTAATATGTATTTCGGTTTTTATGCATTAAACATGTAAGTTATAATGTAAAGTTATAATTTATAACTAATTTATTTCACAAAGATGATATTATCTGGCTTCTAGCTTTGTCATTAATTATTAATTATTTTTTTCTGACAAATATAAATAGTTTTATTTAACCAATTTTATATCCTGTTACTTTAAATATAATGTCAAATATTTAAAAATATTTGAAGCATTTTTAAAAATCTAAACTATATAGCAGATAAATCTCACAAAGTACAACTAAAAATATCGAATAACAAAATATGTTTATTGGCACAAAGTAAGCAAAAAGATTTCTTCACATACTGTAACCATTGATTGAAAATTATAGCTATTTGGCATCGAGTATAGAGTATCTTGATTATGGCTAATATACCCATTATTCACTTATTTTATATTTGGCTGTCGCTTTTCCTTATTTTTGTATTTTTAGTCAGCTGTCAAGTGAGTTGGGGGCATGCAATTAGATCGAACAGCGTTGCACGTGTTTTGCATAATTAAATTTTTGCGCTTTTTCGATAAATAATTTGCGACTGTGGCTGTGGCCGCTGCGGCTCTTGCACCGTTAGCTTCATTAGCCATCGCAGCTGCAACTGCAAATTCCGCCTACCATGGGATAAAGCCTCCATATGAGCAAATTGTGCACATGTCTCAGTCCGTCGGCCAACCAGTTTGGATTTGGTGTACAAATACACTTGGTTAAAAGGGGTACATGGGGCTTACATTAAAATACATTCACTAAGGGAAGGGAGTATATAAAAATATTTGAAATATTTCACGTGAAATATTTAACTATAGAATCTTACTAAAACGCTTTAATTAGCAGAAGTTGTGAAATCTTTTAGAAAATACGTTTTTAAGGCATTTACTTAAAGATACCTGTAGAATTTGTGGTTTATTTTATTTTTAAAAGTTGTTTAAATATATTTCTAGCGAATAAATAAGGCATTTGTTTCTTTTAATAAAGGTAGCCTAAAGAAAAAAAAAAGAGAACTTAATTACAAGGCAGAAAATGCTTCGAAAATAATGTAGTTATATTAAAAATAATGTTATAATTTTTATTGAACGAGAACTAATATGTGTAAGCCTCCCGAAGTGCATACAGACTTCGACTGACTAAATTTCCTTTAAATTTCATTCACAACTCGGTCTCATTTTGTATGCTGGGCAGCAGAAGCATCGTCGGCATCATTCACCAGTACGCCTACGCCAAAAATGTAGTCATTACAAGCGGGGAGGGTAACCGGGGCACACTGATCAACATGAAAAACGGTCACGATAATGATGATGATTGGTGGACTGGAGACGGGACGGGACACGGATATGTATACATTCATACGTGTGCCCCAGCTCGAGCATGATCGTAATTCAGAGCCAGTGATCGGAGTTTGGGTTAATTTCTTAATTTTTATGTGAGTCGGGTGCGAGAATACGATTTATGTAGGTGCCCTTACAAGGCACTGCAGAGATTGTCGGAGCAAATGAAGTTGTAAACGCAACCAAAAACAGATTGTATTTGCAAATTGACTGTGCAAGTTGGCAATCATTTAAAGGGGTTTATTAAGAGTATTTATTTATGCTTGTAAATTGAATAAGATGTAGGTTTTAGGCTCTTGAATAGACTACCTTTGATTATATTTGTATAATTAAGATCTCTATTCGTAATTCCAATCTCAAAGTAACCTCTTGATGCCATTTAATAATAATCCAGTATTAAATACCCCTCAATTAGTGAACATTTATGAAACCACATTCCCTGCACGCCCACAAAATCGATAAACAAAAAAAACAAAATTTACACACCACAAGCCAGGCCAAATTTGAATGGAGTGTGTGTATGTGATGTGGTGGGTGGGTGTCTGAGTGTTGTTTGCCAGCGATGATAATTAAGCTAAGCCGGTGATCAGATTTGGCCGTAACCCTGAAGCCGCCAACTAATTACGGCCACTGCTCTAAGCTATTTGCTCATCAATATGCACGGTCCAACACGTATACGCCGCGTTGCCTTAGCAACACTTTCACAAACGACACGCCCACATGGAAACAGATGCGTTTCTTCCAGCCCACGCTGTTAGTTTCTTCAGTTACATTTTTTTATGAATGAAAAGTGAAAATCACAACATTTTGTGGCCTGCAGTTCGCCAACAGATGGCGACAGGCGGGAGCTTTATATTAAGCATTTTCCACGATTTGATAAGCGTGGCTAAATACTCGCAACCTATCTTATCGGTTCTAATTTGCTGCATGATGAATAAAACGAGAATTTGATACCCTGCTGCCGGCCAGGCCAGTTGGTTGAAGGTTCGCAAGGGAAGCACAACGATTGACGCTACGTTCTCCTTGATTTTTCAAGCCATAAATACTCGGACCCACCGATAAATCGGAGGTCAGCCCCAGGCCGAGCATTGCAAGGAATTTCAAATGGTTTAAGTGCAAATTCAAGTAACCCATAGAAAAATAAATATGCTGTGGCTGCTATTTTGGCTGGGGATCTTGTGGCTGTGGTACCAAGCGAAAATTCCCCAAGAAAGTGAGTGATTAATGCAAATAAATGTATCTGACGGTGTTTGCCTTTTAGACTTTGCCGCAAATAACTGGGATTCGTGTCCCTGGAAAGCACTATAGACTATAGCTATTAACGCAATTACTTGAATCATTATTTCCATTACTATTTTCCTCGATTAACAAAATCGCTTACATCAATGCCAGAGCGTAAATATCTCGAAAAGTTGCCCCGGGCACCGTATAAAATCGTTAAAAATGATTCACCTTAAAGTGTTTTTATCTAAACGAACTCAAATTAGTTATTATAAGGCGCAATTAAGCATAAATAAGGCACGAATTTGTCTCACGGATTCGGGGAACTGCTCAGGTTACCCAATCCCCAGACTGAAACGAGTTTGATGGAGGGCAGGTGCGGCTCTGCACAGATACAAAAGGAAGATACACACATTTTGTTGTTTTAGTTTTTGTTGTGGCTAATACCAAGAATCGAACGCTGATGCGTGACCTTGGTAGTGTCATCAAGACGCACCGCATTTCTGAGATACTTATTCTTTTTTTTTCTTGGTCTCTCTCTTTTTTAGCTCGTCCGACGTCTGGCGGGACTAATGGTGGTTCCTCCACAAATCCCTCTGCTGCTGCTGGGGCAAAAAACTCTGTGCGCAGCTGCAACTGCTGTCCCTATGGCTACCACATCGACCTGGACTTTGTGCGCTACTGCGAGGCCCTGGCCCTGGCGAAGCCCAGCGAGGAGGAGCAGCGGCGTCGGGATCGTCGAAGGTCGCGCAAGTCCATGGAGTTCATGCTGGGCTTCGAGAGCCTCTTCGGCAGCGACTGGCAGGCGGAGTCGCGGGTGCAGGGCAAGCTAACGGAGGTGAGTTGGTAACTAGGAAGGAAAAGAGGGAATCCAATATAGAAAAAAATAGACCTAGTTTCATATTTTATTTGAAGTAGAAACTGTCACTTTAATTTGTTTATGCAGCTTCTTCTTTTATGATTTAATAAAAACATCAACTTGTAGATACATATCTTTAGATTCCCTCTCCACCTGAGAGTGCTCCTTCCGGGTGGCCTCTTTTGATCTGTCAGCTTCCAGAACCGAATGCTCAATTAATATGTCACCTCTTCCATTTCACTTGCAGGCCGCACATGAAAGCGAGCCGGATTCGCCACGCCCCATTGGAACGACACAGCAGGCATCGCCGGCGGTGTACACCACCCTGCCCTGCTACCGACCGCGCTCGTCGTCCGTGCCGCGCTTCACCTACGGCAGCATACCGCCCCGTTCGGAGTCTCCATTTGGCACCGCCTCCTCCACCTGCTCCTCGCTGCGCGGCGGCGTTGAGAGCGATGCAGGTATCTATCAGCAGCGCCATCATCCGCCGGCAATAAGTCCGCCGGAGACGAGGGCCTTCCTGCACGATGCCCTCGACGAGGTGTGCAGCGACTTTGAGCGAACGCTGGAACGGACATCGGTGAAGAGACGCAAGGCGACTCCCTACAATGGATCCTTGTCCATGGACCGGAATAATAACAAGCTTAGCCTGAGCCTCAGTCTGAGCAATGGCCATGGGGGAGTCCACAAAGAGAACCGAAGTCCGCGGTTGGGCAGCAGCACGTGGGATCGATACTTTGATGTAGCAGGTGAGTGTAGGCGGTCGATGCCAAAAATAACAGAAGCCAAAAAGTTCTAAAATTATTAGTTTCTTGCTCTGCACTGGAAAAAACGATTTAACAATATTATTATAATAGTATTATAAGTATTATAAGAGTATGTTTGGTTAGAAAAATTATGTAGCGTTTTGTTTATTTCAGAATAATACTTTTGGAAGTTCTTAAAACTATAGAGAATTTACCGAAAAAAAAATCCAAAATTAACCAAACCTAGAAAACTATGATTTGAAAAACCCTTTAAAAGGTTCTAAAAATTATTAAAGAAAAATATGTACACTGAAAATGTCACAGGGATTAAAATCCTTTTTAAGGGGATTAAAATCCCCCGTGACTTCTGGAGCACCCAAAATAATTGTCGAAATTATATTTAAATATGTTTTTATATGCTATTTTTTGTTCTGTGCAGTGAAAGATGATTCATAGAGCCAAGTGAGATACGACTTTGGCAGATACTTTTGCTTTCTTTTCTTAGCAATTAGCGCTGCTGCGGCACATGTGACAGTTTTACGCACGAAAGTGTGAATAATTTTGCCAGACTCTCCGAAAAAGCAATTGAAAAAAACCACACAGTGGAATGAAAAGGGAAAGTTTGAATAATAAATAAAAATAAATGAGTAAA
Organism: Drosophila parvula; assembly: GCA_018904695.1. Classification (NCBI taxonomy): domain Eukaryota; kingdom Metazoa; phylum Arthropoda; class Insecta; order Diptera; family Drosophilidae; genus Drosophila; species Drosophila parvula. The sequence continues at coordinate 61,998 of JAEIIG010000075.1, forward strand.
TAACTTACACTTCTTCAGATAAATTCTGAGATGCAAGAACATGTCTTATAAATAGTTGTATTATATAGATATATATAGATATGTCTCATCGATTTGTATTATTTTCTTTTGTCCCATTGTCCCCAAGAAGTTGTCATCGTTGCAGCTGTGCCGTCAGATCAAAGGACATTTCGTCATCCATAAAGTTTGAAACAAAATAGAAAACCAAACAAATTAAAATCTAGACTAGTGCAGTTACACTACCAAAAGATACACAAAAAAAAAAAATAGACAAAGATATGCAAATGCAAACACAGATACGGTTACTTTGCATCTTTGGCATTTGAAACTCAATTGGGTGCCTGCCACTTGCATCATGCGGCAGCTTGATTCAGCTTGAAGGCAATTTTCGAGGCGTTCGTATCTTAAATCAATTTGAAATGCGCATTTGGCGCTCAATTTGCATGCAAATTTTGCTCCAGCTCCAGCTCGTTTTTCTCGTATTTGTTGATGCCATAAATTTGCCATAAAGTGTGCAAAAAAAAATCGCGCCAAATAAACAAATCAAATTGTCGCGTTTCGGTTCTGATTCGTGGCAAAGGAGTTGTCATTGATTAATGTGTATGGTTTTCTGTAACTATGTAATTGTTAAAGTACTGGCAACGAATCGAAACATGGCCAAAAGACATGCGCTTGCCAAGAAGGAACAGACAAAACAGAACAGATATCCAACAATGGATGAATGCCAAAAAGATTGTAAAAACTGAAACCTTGAGCCAGCCCTATACTTAGTCTAGAAATTTATCTCAAAATTAAATCATAAATCAGCAAATCAATGAGCTATTTATAAATTTCAATTTGCTGGAAATTTTCAAAATCAATTAAACTATTTTTTCTTTTCCCCAGAAACTTAATTGGCCAAAACAGATAAGATATATTCGATAATATTTCAAGGGTCACCCCTTGGGCATTTGTTTGTGTTAAAAGCTGACGATGATTTATGCAGACCTAGCCTCTTTTATTTTGTTTTCATGGCCTTGACTCGGAAACCACAGTGATATGCGAATTTATGTGCAAATAGACAATCAAAAATCAATACTATTTGCCTATCAAATGGCCCATGGAATAAAATGTAAACAAAACAAATGGGCGTTGCTACTATTTTTCTTTGAAAAATCCTCTCTTTTTTTTGCCCACGTCACCGAAATTACACACAGATAATAAGTGTGTGTGTTAATAATTGTGCATTTAGCTTATCAGGTCACAAACACCATCCAAATGTTGCCAACTTCCCTTGCTCGCCTTTTCTATCATTATTTAATTTGTATTTGCTGAGTCTTATCGCCGGCGCGCTCTTGCTCCTGCTCTTTTGCTCTCAGTAAATTGGTTTTTATTTGACTTTTTTTTTGTTTTCGTTGTTAGTACATAACATTAGTTTGTTTTTTTTCGTTCGTCTTTTTGGTCTGTGTTAAATAATAACACAGAAATCTCTACTGCTAAATGGTTTTTTGTCGCTCTTCACGGGCGCTTTTGGCGCCGACATGATGATGGTCGTCGTCGAATGAATGGGGGAAAAAAATCGGAGAGCAGCAGTTGGTCGACGACTTTCGAACGAATAGCATAAAAATGCGTCCGTCTAGCTGCGAAATCAAATAAAAATACTTACAATAATTATTAAACGAAATGCCTTAAACGAAACCAAACTAATCAAGACGAGTGTTATGTAGTTCGACGTGTTATAGTTAGCCAACGAATAAATTGCGACTAAGATACATGAAAATATGTGACCAAGTTAAGAGAGCAGCCAAGGAAACATAAATATAACAAAAAAAATATAACAAAAATACATAAACAAAATTATAAAATATAATACAACAGGAAGACAATAATTTAAACACAAAACGACGAATATAAATAAAGCTAAATGTTGAAGCGCCAATAAATCTCATTAAATAGTTTAGAAACATAATTTGAGCACAAAAAACAGCACATAAAATACCCAAAAAATTCGAATTTATTTTTAAAGAAATATTTACATAATGCCCACGATTCTACGAAAATTGAAATATGAATTTCTACGAAGTGAGTCCGCTGTGAGCTAAGCGTGCATTGTTTTGTGACAGCCACTGTGACGCTGATAACATGTGATGAGTTTTCGCTTTGATCTGTGTCTTGTCTACGTTTTGCTTCGATTAAATCATTTAATATTGCTTATAACCGCAACGCCTTAATTAGCACCACCTAAGATAAGATAAAACAAAGAGTAAAATAATTAGAGCATTGAATCTAACAAAATATATGCGACGACAATCAAGTGCAATGTCTGCTGCCTTGGCCCACAAAAACGCAGCCAAGTGCAGTGCTATGTGTGTGCCTTTGCTAACCAACTACTAAACCGAATAAATCAATAATAGAAAGTGAATAGAGAGCAGAGGCGACGCCATGTTCTCCACGTCAGAGGATGCCCTGCCCCAAAGACGGCGGCGTTTGGCCAAGAGGAGCCTCAAGTTGAAGCCGGACAGCAAGCCCAACGCAGCGGCCAAGAGCTGGTGGAGCGACTGTAGGTTCATTAGCTTAAAGAGACCCGCTCGTTTCAGAACTATCTTTTCACAGTTTTGACTTGGTTCTTTGCTAATTAGTTGGGCCATAAAAACTGATTAATTATGGGGCCCCGGTCAATGCTATTCCGCGTCACGCGTCGTCTCGCCCCCTTTTCAGAGCGTCTCCCCTAGTTTTACGTTGGCCAAAAACGTTTAGCCAATTTGGCACCGCTAGCTAAAAAAAAAAAACTGGGACCACTGGGAGAAAAAAGTTACAGAAAATGTCATTAATATTTTATTGTAGACGCCACAAAAGAGGTCTTAAAATACAATAGAGAACGTCTGGAAGTTGATTGGTTTCTATTTCGCGTTTTATTTTAACGATTATTAAATCTATCAGTTATTTCCAAAATATTATTGTTAAAATTTTTGTAAATAATATAAACAATAAGACTTAACACAATTTAACATATTATCTTAGCCTTAACAAATAATGATTTCGATAAACATTTTTCCTTAGAGAGAGACTGTCTTATATTTTTAGGAAACTTAAGCGTTAAATGAATTAAACTTTTTTTGTTTTAAACATGTTGAAAATATCCACAACTTTTGTGTGAAAGAAGGTTAAAGAAATATGTAGAATTATTCAAATTAATATATCATCGAAGTTCTAAAAAACAAATTATTTCAAGAAACACATTTCGACGTAGAGTCAGGTATATATTTTGAAAATGATTCAGTATAAACGAACACTTTAAAACTAAACAAAACTTTTTTAAACAAAAGTAAATAATAAATAAATATACAAAGGTATTTAATAAGTTCTGTCTTGATTAACGTTTACATATCATTTTTAATTAGCCAAAATCAAAAGTGAAAAGTCTTCTTAACTCCTACAAATACAGCTAAATTTAATCTTTTATGCAAATATTAATACGTTTTTTAATATGAGAAGTATGAGAACATGCAACCGAATATCGACTCACGACAAAAGACATTATCTTGTGAATTAAGGATATAATTTTAGCATTAATACAGACATATTAATATTATTTGTTCTACAAGAACTAAATATGAAAGCTTAATACTTTGTGGTAGTGCCATTTTCTCTTCGTGTATCAGTACAAAAATATATAATATGATGCTGAAAAGTTCGTTGCACAGAGAAATTAAGTAATAGCTACAAAGTGGGCGGCATGGCATGCTCGCGGCAAGGCTGACAGCCTCGAGATGAGTAACGAATGGCGGCGTGGCCACAGTGCGTATGAGCAATATTTGACAAATGCAGCAACCGAAATAGTAGCTCGTATCAGCTGGTCATAAATTTCATTTCTTTTTGTTCTTGTTTTGCCCCCTCATATGCACGATTTGCGTGTGTCAAGTAAAATACGCCAACAACCTTGTCTCGCGTGTAAATAAAAGGTAATATATATATAGAGAGATATAGCCGTACGTATGTGTGCCAGGGTGATAAACAAAAACTAATATTGAATAATACCCGCCGAGTGTCTTATCTTGGGACATAACACACAACCAAAAGGCATAGAGGTTGATCGAGTGGCTTTTGGCTTTTATTTTGCATGAATTAAATTATTTGCAAGGCGGCACAACTGTGGCACAATTATTAAAATTAGATTTTGCGGAGAAATCGCTTTTATCAGAGCTTTTTGCTGCATGTTTTGTTTTGAGGCGACGACAGTCGCTCATGGCTAGCTTGCAAATCAAGATCGTTTTGACCAGGAGCGGCAGACCAAGTAACCTTTCAGAGTCCCCTAAAATCTATCAGTTAATCTTGATATAATCCTTTATTAATCCTTAATTTCCTGTTTTTTTCAGACTCCTGCATAGCAGGCAATCGCTCGCCTACGGGCACGCCACGTCCTTTTCTGCGCTCTAATACCCTTCCCCTGCAACAGCGTCCCAGCCCAGCGGAGGTGCAGTACGAGAGCTATGTCCAGGCCACGGTGGCGGCCAATGCCAAGTCTCCGGTGGAGCAGCTGGACTCCCTCAAGTCACCAGGTGTGGCACCGCCGCCTCCGCCAAGGCGTCACCATTTACTGGCCAGCAGCACACCCAAGGAGGAGCGGCAGCCACCAGAGAATGATTCCGTAAGCGGCAGTTCCCTCCAATCGCCGGTCACCTCGGAAGCTGGCCAGGCCACGGCCGATGCCCAGGCTCTGTTCCAGATCCGCGAGCAAATGGCTCGGAGCCTCAAGCAACTCAAGGATCTGGAGGAGCAGGTAAAGGTCATACCCAACCTGGAGCAGGAACTCAGTGCGTTGCGTGCCGAGAAACAGAGCTTGCTGCGCAAGAACGAGGAGCTGCTCCGAGGTCAACGGCAGACGCCATCGCCGCCGAGTCCTGGCCTCAAGACCGCCTCACCCGTGCAGTTCACGCCGCAGCGAATCAGTCCGGTGTCGCTGGAGAGTCTGGGCTCTCGCATGCGCAGCAGTTCCGTCTCCGCCTCGCCGTCGCCCGGCGTCGTTCGGCGGGATGTGTCCACCCAGGCGGTGATGCGTCCGCCCCCCACCCGCGACGTGTCGGTAGGCCACCAGCCCAGCACGCGGAATGCCGGTACCCAACCAGCGGAAACTGTTTACTCCAAGGCGGAGCTGGAGCAGAAGGTGGAGCAGGCACTGAGCAATGCCCAGAGACAGCAGCTCCGCAAGCTCATCTCGGTGGGCACCCAAATGTATGTGCCGCAGAGGGAGCAGCGGGACTCGGGCGTGCAAACCCAGCCAGAGCGACCCAAGCTCAAGTACAATGTGGGAGTCACCGCCAAGCCGGCGACGCGGGAGAACTTTACCAGCTGCAAGCCGGAGGTGCGTCATGTGGGCAGCTCTGAGAATCGAGTGGACGATGTGCTCTGCGAGAAGTGTGCTGTGAGCAAGAGGAGCGTGGCCTGCGGCCCGGAAACCCCGCCGGAGAAGGTGAATCCGCCTCCCCAGATGCCCGGACGTAGCAACACCTTTAGCCTGGGCGAGACTGAATCCTTGGTGACAGTGGTACGCAAGACGATAGCTTGCCAGACGCCCGTCACCCTGGTCCACAGTGCCGGAAGTCAGACGACCACTGCCCTAGTGCGCTCCACCGGCGCCCAGGTGAATCCCCAACAGCAGCACTCGGCGGTGCAGTGTGGAGCAGAGCAGGCGACACGCCAGACGGACACCGCAGGGCTGCAGCGGCTGAGCCGTAGTGAGATCAAGGCGGAGCAGGTGGCCGAGTCGGTGGCAAAGCCGACTACTCGCCACACGGGCAGCAATACGGACAAGGTGGAGGAGAAGGTGCCGGAGCCGGAGCCGAAGCCCGTCAAGGTGCGCACCACCCACTCGGCCTGCAACACGGAGGAGGTCCGGAAGCGGGATGTGGGCTGCGGTGACATCGTCAAACCGCACATCTCTATTGCCTGTGCGGCCAACTACTGTGATTCCTGCAAGGAGGCCATCCAGGATCTGGCTCGGGGCTTTAGCAAGACGAGTCCCACGGCCGCGCGATCAGCAGGCGGTACCGGACGTCGGTCCACCTCGGCGGATTCGCGGATACCCAGGCCCAAGCACCTCACCAGTCCCAGTCCCGTGCGCAAGGAGTTTAAGCGTCAAAATACCTACACACTGGCCACGCCCTCGCCTACGCCTAGTCCGCAGGTGGAGCGGAAGGCGCGATTGAGGTAAGACCGATTTATCCCACTGTACCCTAGCCAAGTTTCACGCCAAACTTTTAGCCAAGACCCCAACCGTGGCTAGGTCTTGCGCAGTAAAGTCGCAAAATTCGAAACCTAAAATCCATAGTCCTTTCGGCCGAATGAGTTTTGACCTTCAGTCGAGTTTTGCTGTTCGCTGTGTCGCATCCCAGCGTCGCTTTTTTGCCTTTTTTGTTTGGATTTTGGTTTTGTCCGCATGGTGCTGCCAATGTTTTCCAGCCTGAGCAGCTTCACATGCTACCCGCTGCTGGTCAGCGGGTGCTCGGCCTTGCTCCTAACGTGGGTTTACAGCTCTCTTTCTCTACAATCTCTATTCCGCCTCCCATACTCATCAAGGTTGTGTTTTCTAGCTCCCTGCAGGAGAAGCCCCCGACAGTGTCCAGCTTCCAGACACCCGATCCTTTGGGTGAAATCCAGAGCTTCATCCGTCAGCCACAAAAGGATCATCTGGACTTAAGCCTCCTGGGTGACGATGAGCTGATTGTTCGCGAGGAGAAGCGGGTGAGCATTAGCTGGTCCCGGGATGCCTCCCCAGCGCCGCTCATGACCTCCTCAGGCACCACCAAGTCCGAGTCGCCGGAACAGGAGCAGGCCATGAGCACCTCCAGCGAATCCAGTCCGCCGCTGGATGTGCAGATAGCCCAAGGAGCACGAAAGAAGTCCAGTACGCCACTCAAGTCTAGTCAGAGCGAAGGCTCCCAGGTGACGGTGATCGAGAGGCCGGCCACCAAGGCCCAGCTCCATCAACTGGCCCAGGCGGACACGGAGCCGCGAAAGAAGTGAGTTTGTAATTATAAAGTTCAATATGATATAGCGACTAAAATATCACGCTAAATATCGTATCAAATCTTTGATATATCGAATTTTTTAAATATCGAATTTAATGAATTTATAAATTTTAAGAACGGAACTGTCCAAGGGCTTCCAGGATGCGCTCAAGACCATCAACGATTCGCTGCTAAAGAAACTGGGCGCCAAGCCCATCTCATCGCACAGTCTCAAGTCGGCCAAGGCCACCATCCAGGACAATTGGTTCATTAACTCCAGTACCGGCAAATCGGATCCCCATCAGGTGGAGGACTATCTCGACCACTTTGAGTCGCTGTCAGTGCCACTGCTGGAGTATTGTGTCAATCTGTCCGATAATAATGTGAGTCCCGGGCTTTATTTCAATTTTATTTATATTTATTTCATTAATATTTGAATTAATTGATTAACTTGAAAATACTGGCATATAAGGAAGTATTATTGTTTGATTGTTGGATGCTTTGAACGCTTTACTTGATCTAGGATTTTGAATATAAACAAAACCTTTAAACTTTGAGATGCTATATGGATAAGTTTTCTATATATTTCTAAAGTCTCAACTGTGACCTTCTTATACAAAAATAATATAATGTCAACAATATTGTAAAAAGTTCTATGCTGTTTTTATAAAAATATTCAAGTAACATTGAAGGCAACAATTTTAAAAGAAAAACACGTGTCTTCAAGCTATTTAACGAGGTGCATTTAAGCACGTTTTGTGAGGAATTTTAAGAACTTCCAATTATATTTATATATTACGCTTTCACATATAATTTTTAATATTCTCCAGAACTTACTTTTACTAAATATATTATATACTTTCCACAGGGTAACACAGCCATGCACTATGCGGTCTCGCATGGCAACTTTGACGTGGTGTCCATACTGCTGGATTCTAAGGTTTGCAATGTAAACCAAATGAATAACGCCGGATACACCTGCGTGATGCTCGTATCGTTGGCCAAGCTGACGCAGCCGTCCCATCGCACAGTCGTCGAGCGACTGTTCAAGATGGCCGATGTCAACATACGGGCCAAGAAGGTAGGTAAGGGGCCACAATGCTCCTCTGAAGATACCCAAAAAATTCTGATTCCCGGAAATACTACTCCCCTACTAACCTTTATCCTGCCCTGTTTTTGTTCCTTCAAATCTCAACAGCACTGCCAGACCGCCTTGATGGTCGCTGTGTCGCATGGTAATGCGGACATGGTCAGCATGCTCCTGGATGCCGGAGCGGACATAAATATCCAGGATGAGGATGGTTCAACGGCGCTGATGTGCGCCGCCGAACACGGACGGGTGGATGTGGTCAAGCACCTGATATCGCACCCAGACTGCGATTCGCTGATCAACGATGTGGTGAGTGCGGAATATGACTTAGAACTAAAGATCTGAATAATTTATATTTATTTAATTATTTTTAGGATGGCAGCACTGCAGTAAAGATTGCCTGGCAGGCCGGGCATCGGGATGTGGGCGTGCTCTTGTATGTCCACGAGCAGATACAGCGTAGCAAGATGCCCAATCGTGGAGAGCCCGCCAGGACCTCCCTGATGTCGTCCTCGCGACACAAGCGCCAGCCATCGCAGTAATGCCATAACCATATTGTATTAGAGGCCAAAACCGAAACGAACAAAGGCAGCTAGTGTCCGCACGTCCTTGAGTCCTTTCAGCATTTTCGTAGAGCTGTCAAAACACACACATTCCAGGGCGAAGGAAGCAGCCAACACTTACGTATATGTACATTATATAATTAGTCTTCGTTTGTCATACGTTTTTTATTTATTTGTATATCTAATTTAGTTCTAATATCTGTAGTTGCAACGTTTCTAATGTAACTCTTATTTCGATCAATCAACGAAGGCAGCAGACTATTCTTACAACACGATCAACTTGCAACTAAATACTGGCCTGAGCCAACTCGATATATAACATATATAGTAAGCCTGACCGAGTGGCCGCCACACAAAACCAACCATATCAGCAATCGACAATGCAAAAAAACGATATATAGTACTAACAAAAACAATTAACAATGAAAATGAATCAAATTGACAATTATTTTAGCAGATCAAAGGGATCGCCCTCGCCGGTCCCCTGTGTATTTAATAGAAATTAAATCGAGAGCAACTATTTTAAATGAAAAATAAATAAACTCTTAAATAGAAAATAATCTATACTAAGTTGACTGTTTCTATTTGGTTACACGACCTCTATTTATTATTATTTGATGTAGGTATATATTATATTTGGTTAGTTGCCTGGCTGTCTGAGTTTTATATTGCTTTCTAGACTTTGTTCATGGAGTAAATTCTTTGTCATTACGCTAAAGCTCTGGTGAACTGACATAAGCTTAATCTCTTTGCGAGATACGTATTTTTCCATAACCAAAACGAGCGGCAGTCTTAACCACTTTTGCCTTATTTGGGCCAACGTTTGGTATGCAATTTAATTGAATTTAACCACTTTTTTTGGGGAAGTTTTGGCGGAAGTCTATTAATGTCAATTATATTTTATGTTTCTGAACTTATTTTTACATTTAATTGCAAATATTTTAAGAGATTTAGTGGAGGTTGTCAAGTAAAATTAATTTAAACTGTTTCAAAGGAACAATAAAGCTTAAAACTCTTCTGGAGAAGATAGGTTTGTATATTTTAATAATATTTTGAAAGATTTAATTAAGTAAAATTAATTTTTATTGGTTTATAAAACTCTAAAGCTTTAAAATTCTTTTTTAGAAGATAGTATTGTATCTTTTATATGCCCAGCAGCTAGCACTTAAATTTTACTAACCCAGAGACTTAGCTCATGTCAGTTCAGAATCCCCCACAGTAGCCTACACCGCTCTCTCCTCCGTGCCCGGCTCTATGACTCCCAGCGGGGTCAGGGTTAGCGCTATGCCATCTTCCAGATTAACCAATGGCTTCCTGGAGTTCAAAGTGAACTCATACTCGGATAGCAGTAAGGCCAGGGCCAAGCGAAGCTGCAGCTGGGCGAACTGGATGCCAATGCAGCTGCGAGCACCAACTCCAAAGCCGAACCATGTGCCCTGCTCCTGCAGCGAGTCCCTCGGTCCGCCCCACCTATCCGGCTTGAACTCCTCGGGATTCGGATATATGTCCGGATCGTGGTGTATGGCATGCGTGGGTATGATCAGGAACAGCTCCTTCACCAGTATGTACTTCGAGTGATCCGGCACCGGGTAGTCATTGAGAGTGCGTCGCAGGATGTACGGCGTGATGGGATGCATTCGCAGGGTTTCGCTTATCACTTGACCCATAAAGGACAGCGACTGGATGCATTCGTAGCTCAGATTCCCCTCGAAACGCTCCATGGCCTTCTTAACCTCCTCCCTGACCCTCGCCTGGAGGTCCGTGTGCGAGGCCAGTTCGTAGAGGACATAGGATAAGGTGTTGGCTGTCTGCTCGTAGCCGGCCTTCAGGAAGACAACTGCATGGGCGACCAGCTCGTTTTGCAGATGCACCTTCAGCTCCTTGTCCGCCTCGTACTGATGCGTGATCAGCTCCAAGGCCTTGACTTCCATCAGCAGCTGCAGATAGTCCTGCAGGCGAACACCCGAGTTCTCACGCTGCTCCACAATGTCGGTGAGGAGATTCAGGAAGTAGGTCTCCGCCTGCTTGGGAGTGCGACGCATTCGGAGTAGCCTGCAGAAGTTTGGGAACCGTATCATCATCAGGTTCATCAGATACCCGTGCTTGTGGCTATTCAGGGCCATCTCCGTCATCTGCTCAAAGTCATTCAAAGGATACTTCAGTCTCTGCTGCGAGTCCAATCCAAAGACGCACTTGGCCAGGGCGGACAGGACATAGCGCCTCATAATCTTCTGTATATGCAACGTGGAGTGTGGCTGCTTAATCAGCGTGTTGTGGACAACCAGGAGCAGCTGGGCCGCCTCCTCGTACAGACAGCCATACAGCCAGGACATGCGATCGCCCTCGAGACTCGGGTCCAGTTTCTGCCTCATCTCCTTCCAGCTATCGCCCCTCAAAGCATACAGATCCCCCGACAACGGATCCGACTTCTGGTTGTAGTACATTCCTCGATCATTGAAGTTCCAAAAGTCCTTGATCATAATCTGCCGGATGAGCTCCCGGTCCAGGATCAAAGCCCGCGGCTGGAGCAGAGCGTAGAAGCCGCAGAAGGGGCCGCTGCCCTTGAACTTGGTGTAGAGCGCCGAGTAGTGGGCCGCCTTCATCGCCTCGGTGCTGAGCGTCTGCGTCATTATTTGCTTGATGACGGGCCACAGCTTTTTCGGCCTCTCGTGCGGAATGCTCAGATAGCGCCAATAATCGCGCTGATACTGGGCCGCTATAATTAGCAGAACCAGCAGCCCCAAGACCACCAGCCCGATGATCAGGAAAATTATCCACATGTTTTGCATTTTTTTGTTGTTGTTGTTTTTGTTCTATTCACTCTGAATCACATGCACGTACTATATAACTGGCTATAACTAAAATCACTGTTATTTCGAAGCGCTATCTTGCCACCCTTTCACTCTCGTTACAGGCTTCGGGCTGAGAGTGTCACCAACTATGATCTAATGCATCGTCCGGAGCTATCGCGGCGTTCTCAACCCAGCTACGTTCATTAGCAAAGCGCGCGGTACGACTGAGAGTAACTATTTACTCCAGGTACGAGCGCCACAGGTGAGTTCGAAAGCTTTGGCAATTTTCTTACTTACCGCTTTTTCGAGTGCGCTACACCGAAGCTCGCGGATCGTCGTATTCACCTGGTGGGCGTCCCATTGAGGCCAGACGGGGACACATGATTATTATTACTTTATTTTCAATGTTGGTGGCGCAACCAGACAAAGTCAGAGGTCTGATTAGTGAGTTTTATAAAATATACAAATATAACTGAGAGAAAATTCAAGAACAAGAATGAAAGATAGATGTTTCTGGTTTCCACTTATATTCAATTAAATATTTACTTCTAACAGAAAAGGTTCCCAATAAGGATGTATGTATATGGAAAGAGAAATACGATAAATCGAAAATATTGTTAAATTTAATGTATCGGTATATCGGTATTTTCTACAATCCTTAGTCCCCAGCTTTTGTTTATATATCTGCGCTGTGGACATTTATTTTCTATGAACATTCGAATAGACTATAATTTAGTTTATGTTAAATTTTAAAATTCAAAGGTTATTCTGCTAATTGTAATTCAAAATAAAATAATATAAATATGAAAAAAAAATCAATATAAATAATAATAAGATCTCCCCTTTTATAAAACTTCATTCAATATATTTAATTAATTACTGACATTCTTAGTAGGACATTACCTTGATCACCTTGGTGGGCATTTGTGTCTTATCTTTATTTCAGCTTCTTAAAGTTCGTTTCGTTTGCTATCAGTTTTTTGGGCTATATATATAGTATACTTTATTATACCTATGTGAATTTTGGTGGGAATTCCTTAATGAGACATCCCAAAAAAAGAATATAAGGCAGAAAAATATTATCCTTAGACTTCCTTTCATAAACATATTCAAAACAGTAAATCATCCCTGTATCGTTGAGTGTTTTTGCCCACAACCTGATAAATTTTACGCCCAATTAGCGTTTAAATAGCATGATAGCTAAACAAAAAATAATATAAAAAAAAGCAATAGAACAAAAGGAAAGCTCAGCCACAAAGCTGAAACAAAACCAAAACATATACATTTGTGAGCACCGAAAGCTGTCCGGTTTAATTGTTTGTTGTTGCTGCCAACATCCGCACTTGAAATCTAATCAACTGTCGAACGTTTTTCTATGACCGAAAAGGTAAACAAAAAATTGTTGCCAGATCCCTCAAATAGTACTCGGGGGTGTCGGGTCCCCGCTAATACCCATATCATGTTCCGCCAAACATGGCGTTTTGAATGATTTCCTGATCAAGTGGCCGCTTGCCGCCGGTGTGACGCTTCTCATGGGGGATCGTCCGTTAGCTCGCCACGAGAATGATAAGCGAGGGCTCGTCTCGATACAGTGGTAAGTGCTTAAGGAACACTAACATATTTATTGAATTAGCCAAATAGATCACAGATTTTAATAAGAGTGAAAAGTGCTTAAGAAAAACGTTTTGAGATCGGATTTTTAACCATCAAAATTTATATTACTTGCTTAAAGGATTATGTACTACTTACATTGTTTAGAAACTCATCCAAGAAAACTTAAAAAATCTTTAAATATTTATTTACTGTAGTAAAATGATTGCAATATAAAACATTCTCAGAGTTAACAACACAATTATTTGCCATGTCATTGCTGGCCAGCAGCAGTATAATTCTGACAAGTTAAAAACAGTAAGCAAAACTGCTGTTAACAAAATGCCCAGTCACATATACTCTGCTACTTTACTAATGCACATCTTACGCTTAAAAGTATTTCAGTTTTTACTTTCTATCGTAGTCGGTCGAGAGCTACTCTTCCGATCGCCAGCAATTATACACATCGCAGACTGACTTACGCCCGAGGAATCGGCCAATCGTCCTTCGATTGCCTGGCTACCTTTCGGCGATGGTCCTCGATGGACTGAGATTTGGACGGATGCATTCCTGCATTGGACTGGCTGTGCTCATCAGGAACTTTAAGTTCTATATTTCCCCAAAACATCGAATCCACTAGTTATGATCCTTAAGTGTAGCCGAGGGAATACATCTCAAAGTCGAACCGGTTTAAGGGATCATACGGGATGTGAAGTGAGAAAGTTTAATAAATTTTGTGCCAAAGATAATGCATAAAGCAAAAAGTTCTGTCTTTTTCTAAAGTCTTAAACAATAGTTAATTTTTTATTATTAACAATTGTTAACCTACAAAAAATGCAGACAGAAATATGAATGTTGGAAAATACTAAACTACCTGCTTAACACAAAACCCAGTGTTTGTATTTCTCCGAAATGTAGATAGGGGATTTAATAAGGTCTAGTGAGAATGCCTATAGCACCAGCCAGATCTTGTTCTCTTTTATATTTGTAAGAACATCTGATGATTTTATGGTTCTCTTTTTCAGAGTCAGTTCTAACACAATATGAGGGTTGTTTCTAGATATTTTCAGCTGCTTAAACTCAGTCGTTTCTGAACCTTCAAGAAACTCAGATCATAACCATTTGGATTTATTCGTTTAAGAGCTACGTGTAGATAAGTTTTCTTATCAATACGTACTTCATTTACACCAATTATCAAGCCAGCATAATTGCTGCTATAAAAATTATTGCCATGCTGGGTCCTAACTAAAAAATTCGAAAGGTTTTCTTTCTCAGTCTGTCTGAACTAGCGGCATGGGAGTGACATATATTCTCCTTCAAGTGGCGGTCGCACTTCTGGCGATTGCCAGCTACTCCTATTATCGCAGCCTAACCTACTTCAAGCGTCTAGGAATTCCACATGATCCGCCGCATCTGTGGCTGGGAAACATGCAGGGATTTAACCGAAGTCGCACCGTTAATCAGATCATGCAGGACTACTACGACCGATTCCTGGGGACCAAGGCCCCCTTTGTGGGCTTCTACTTCTTTCAGAAACCCGTCGCCTTCATTATGGACCTGGATCTGGTCAAGCACATTCTGATCAAGGACTTCTCCAACTTCTCCGACCGGGGACTGTTCTACAATGAGAAGGATGATCCCATGTCGGCCCATCTCTTCAATCTCGATGGACCCCAGTGGCGACTGCTGCGAAGCAAATTGTCTTCAATTTTCACATCCGGAAAAATGAAGTTCATGTTCCCCACAGTTGTGTCCGTAGCCAACGAATTAGTTTCGGTCATTCATGAAAAGATAGAGGGTGAATCCGTTTTGGAAATCCGAAATCTGATCTCTAGGTTCACGGTGGATGTGATCGGTACCTGCGCCTTCGGCATTCAGTGCAATAGTTTGCGAGATGAAAAGGCTGAGTTTCTTTACTACGGCAATCGGGTTTTACTGGACAAGCGCCATGGTCCCCTGCTGCACGGATTTAAGTACAGCTACCCAAAGTTGGCCAAACGATTGGGTTTCATGCTGACACCTTCGCATATCCACAAGTTCTATCAACGGATTGTGTACGAAACTGTGGCCGTGCGCGAGAAGGAGCACATCAGACGCAATGACTTTATGGATCTCCTGATTGATATGAAAAACAAGGAAAAAATCACTCTAGACAATGGCGATGTGGTCAAGGGACTGACTATAGATGAAGTGCTCGCCCAGTGCTTTGTGTTCTTCATCGCAGGGTCTGATCCGTCATCCGCCACCATACAATACGCTCTGTTCGAGCTGGCGAAGAACCCTCACATGCAGGACAAGGTCAGGGCTGAAGTGGAAGCAATCCTGGAGAAGCACGACCAAAAGCTCACATATGAGAGCATTAACGATCTCAAGTATCTCAGTATGGTTGTTGATGGTAAGTTACCAAACGGGATCCATCTAACTTGAGCTAATCCTGTATTTCTTCCCAGAAACCTCTCGACTGTATACCATTGCATCTCATTTGATTCGAAAGGCCCACAAACGCTATGTGGTCCCAGGACATCCGAACTTTGTTATAGAAGCTGGCCAGATGCTCTTCGTTCCCTCATCTGCAATACACCACGACCCCGTAATCTATCCAGATCCCTATGAATTTCGACCAGAGCGCTTTTCGCCCGAGGAATCTACCAAGCGATCTTCGATTGCCTGGCTGCCATTTGGCGATGGTCCTCGTAACTGTATTGGAATGCGATTCGGACAGATGCAGGTACGCATCGGACTGGCATTGCTAATCAAGAACTTTAAGTTCTCCATGAGCCCTGAGACCCCGGATCCGTTAGTCTTCGATCCCAGGTCAGTGACATTCACTGTCATGCATGGAATTCCTCTGAGAGTTGAGGCTGTGTAATGTGAAAACAAAGGGTGTAGTGTATTTTCATTGAATAAACCGGAAAGAAAAAGACTTTTATGATCAATTGAACTTTATGAATAATGGTTTTATTATCTTGGTAGCTACTATATATTTCAGAAAACTTGTAACTGGGCGCACGGCCAATACTTTGGGATGCGCACATGCACACGACCCAAGCGGGGGCCCGGCCAAGTGTTACATTTACGTGCAATATCAATGACATCTGACCACGTAACTGAAGATTCGTCGCGAATAGTATACCGGTTTTAATTCTTTAAAAGTCTTCGCCATTTCATTTCAAACACAGTCCCGCTGGAGCCTAGTCATGGAGCTCACCACTATGCTATTCCAAGTAGCTGTCGCTTTGCTGGCTATTGTCACCTACATTCTACATCGCAGGCTGACGTACTTCAGGCGCCAAGGAGTTCCACACGATGCTCCGCACTGGCTGAGAGGTAACATGGAGGGGTTTACCAGCACCCGTACCATTCAGGAGATCATGCAGGCCTACTACGACAAATATCTGCAAAGCAAGGTGCCCTTTGTGGGATTCTACTTCTTCCAAAAGCAGTGCGCCTTCATTATGGATCTGGATCTGGTCAAGCACATATTGATAAAGGATTTCTCAAACTTCACCGACAGGGGCCAGTTCTATAATGAGAAAGACGACCCTACTTCTGCGCATCTTTTCCATTTGGACGGACCTTCGTGGCGATCGCTTCGAAGCAAGTTGTCCTCGACGTTTACATCCAACAAAATTAAGACCATGCTTCCGGCAGTTGTGTCCGTCGCCGACGAATTCATGGCTGTAATGCATGAAAAGCTGTCACAGACTTCCGTACTGGAGATCCGTGATCTGGTGGCCAGGTTTACGGTAGATGTGATTGGCACCTGTGCCTTCGGCATCCAGTGCAACAGTCTGCGGGACGAGAAAGCCGAGTTTTTTCACTTCGGCAAGAAGTCCTTGGTTGATAAACGCCATGGCCCCTTGCTCTTTAGTTTTTTATTTAGTTATCCCAAATTGGCGAGGCGTTTGGGCCTCATAAGAACGGCTCCACATATTCAGAAGTTCTATCAACGGATTGTCTATGAAACCGTGGCTCTACGCGAGAAAGAAAATATAAGACGAAACGACTTCATGGATCTGCTGATTGATATGAAAAACCAAGGAGATTTAACCATGGAAAATGGACAAGTGGTGAAGGGACTGACCATGGAGGAAGTCGTTGCCCAATGCTTTGTGTTCTTTTTAGCTGGTTTTGAGACATCTGCCTCCACCATGGGGTTTGCTCTGTACGAGCTGGCTAGGAATCCGCATATTCAAGACAAGGTCAGGGCCGAAGTAGAGGAATTCCTGGAGAAGCACGATCAGCAATTCACCTTAGAGAGCACTAAGGATCTCAAGTATCTTAAAATGGTTATAGATGGTGAGTTATTAAGCTCGATTTCAAGAAGCTCCAACTTATTCTATTTTTTCCCAGAAACATCTCGACTTTACACCATTGTACCCAACCTGGATCGAGTGTCTCTCAAGCGATTTGTGGTTCCCGGTCATCCCAACTTTGTCATCGAGGCTGGCCAATCCATTGTCATTCCATCTTCGGCCATCCATCACGATCCCAACATCTATCCGGATCCGTATACGTTTCGCCCAGAGCGATTCTCTCCTGAGGAATCGGCCGAGCGCCCTTCGGTTGCCTGGCTGCCTTTTGGCGACGGTCCCCGTAACTGCATTGGAATTCGTTTCGGACAGATGCAGATGCGCATTGGACTGGCTCTCCTCATCAAGAACTTTAAGTTCTCCACATGCAGCCAAACCCCGGATCCCCTTATTTACAATACCAAGTGTGTTGGCCTCAGTGCTGTTGGAATTAATCTCAAAGTTGAGGCCGTCTGAGGGATTGGCTGGCAACATGCGAGATAAATAGGGGCTACAATAACTATCAGCACACTGTATGTTGTATTTAATGTTAGGAGTATATAAGAAATGGTAGGACCATGAAATGATAGTTAGCCATTAAAGATACAATTCAAAAAGTGTTTAAATGATAGCAACTCTGGGAAGCGTAGCCTTTAAGAAACAACCAGAATACAGAATTTTTAAACTGTGGCTCTGCGGGAAAAGGAGAATAACCGACGAACCGACTTCATGGATCTCCCTAATGATATGAAGAACAAAAGGGAAATGACTGTGGATAACGGCGAGGTGGTAAAGAACCTGACCCTTGATGAGATTCTTGCCCAATCCTTTATTTTCTTTCTCGCTGGCTTCATGACATCTTCCTCCAACATGGGATTTGCTCTGTACGAACTGGCAAAGAATCATCCTATCCAGGATAAGGACAAGGCTAAAGTGAAAGAAGTCCTGAAAAAGAATAATCAAGGAGATCAAGAATAGCAAGAATATATATATATATATTCACCTGATACTCATGGTGATCTCAGAACATAACAGATACAATGGAATATTTTCACCTAACAAAAGACACTTCACTATTATAATCTAAACAGAACTGCTTATGTCATTGGCTTGGGGCAGGTTAGGTTCGTACAGAGAATTAAAGACAGAGACTATAACTGTAAAGATAGTGGCCACTATGCAAATACTAAGTGAATAATACGATGACGACGGGTCCACAGTGAGTTGCAGGCGGTCTGGGACCACCGATAAGTCAATAACCAGAGCCCCATCCATTATGATAAGAGACGGGTTTCTTACAGTAAGACTTCCAAATCAAGAACGAAAAATGTGGGAAACATGGCTAAACCTCTTAAAAATTATGGGATAATCCTCATAAAGATTGTACTATACATCGAAAGAAAATTCTGTCAGTTCTACTTTCACTTAAAACGGTCTTTCAGTGTAGATATATGAGGCATAATACTCCATCAAAATATACTTCAGACGTCTGATGACTCGTTATCATTAGAGTCTGATGCTACTGTAGAATTATTGCGGTCTCATAGTTGCCAGCACAAAAGTAAACAAACCGTGAGATTAGCTCTTACTTTTCATTGCCTTAAAGCGGAACCTGCTGCGTCATGCAAAGTAGGTAGATTTGAAGCTTTAAAAGCTATTCTCCGATCGTTTGGCGAACCAGTAGTTCCCTGACAGCATCAGAAGCAGCATGGAGCTGACATACATTCTCTTCCAAGTGGCAGTCGCCCTGCTGGCGATCGTCACCTACTACGTCCACAGGAACCTGACTTACTTCAAGCGTCGTGGTATTCCGTTCGATCCGCCGCATCCGATCCGGGGTAACATGGGAGAGTTTTCCAAAACAAAGAACTTTCACGAAGTTCTCCGGGATCACTACAACAAATATCGTGAGACTAAGGCTCCCTTTGTCGGATTCTACCTTTTTCAAAAACCCGCCGCTTTCATCATGGACCTCGATCTGGTCAAGCACATTCTGGTCAAGGACTTCTCCAACTTCTCCGACAAGGGACTGTTCTACAACGAGAAAGACGACCCTATATCCGCCCATCTGTTCAACCTGGATGGTCCTCAGTGGCGTTTGCTTCGCAATAAATTATCCTCGACCTTCACGTCTGGCAAAATGAAGTACATGTATCCGACCGTGGTTTCCGTGGCCGACGAGTTCATCACGGTGATGCACGAGAAGGTCAACAAAAACGCTGTCCTGGACATTCGCGATCTGGTGGCCAGGTTTACGGTGGACGTGATCGGTACATGTGCCTTCGGCATCAAGTGCAACAGTCTGCGGGATGAGAAGGCGGAGTTTCTGCAATTCGGAAAGCGAGCTCTTGTGGAAAAGCGACATGGTACCCTGGTGTTGGGCTTCATGCGAAGCTATCCCAACTTGGCCAAGCGTTTGGGATTCGTGCGAACCGCCCCGCAAATCCAGGAGTTCTACAAGCGAATTGTGTCAGAGACTGTGGCGGTGCGGGAGAAGGAAAATATCAAGCGAAATGACTTCATGGACATGCTCATCGAGATGAAGAACCAAAAGGAAATGACTTTGGAAAACGGCGATGTGGTTAAGGGACTTACCATAAACGAGGTGCTAGCCCAAGCCTTTGTCTTCTTTATTGCCGGATTCGAGACATCCTCCTCCACCATGGGATACGCCCTGTACGAACTCGCTAAGAATCCGCACATCCAGGACAAGGTCAGGGCTGAAGTGGAGGAAGTTCTGGAAAAACATGATCAGGAGTTTACCTACGAGTTCACAAAGGATCTTAAGTACCTTAACCTGGTTATCAATGGTAAGTAAAACAGACATTACTCCAAATCCAAGTCTAATCCGAAACTCTCTGTCTGCAGAAACTCTTCGTCTCTACACCATTGTGCCGCTTCTGGACCGCATGGCCAACAAGCGCTTCGTGGTCCCCGGCCATCCAGACTTTGTCATCGAGGCCGGTCAATCGGTGATAATTCCCTCATCTGCCATCCACCACGATCCCAGTATATATCCGAATCCCTATGAATTCCGGCCCGAGCGTTTCACTCCTGAAGAATCGGCCAAGCGTCCCTCGGTTGCCTGGCTGCCTTTTGGCGACGGTCCTCGTAACTGCATCGGACTGCGATTCGGACAGATGCAGTCTCGCATAGGACTTGCTATGCTCATCAAGAACTTCAAGTTCTCCATCTGCCCACAAACCCCGGATCCTCTGGTCTACCTTCCTGAGTCCTTTGTGCTTAATACCAAAGGAGGCTTGTTCCTAAAGCTAGAGGCAGTGTGATCGGTAGAGTGGCGACCCTCTTTAAGCCATTTAATCTAAACCAAAGTTCATTGGAGAGCAATTAAAGATAAACTATCTTAAGTTTCATGTACAACAAGTCTGGTAGAATTACGTTGGGGCAGGTTTGGTTTGGGAGAGACAAATCTAAACTCACCTCTGTCAAATCTTTAGTTTAAATTATTATTCATACCCAAAAAGTATGGCTGGACTAGAAATCTAATAAAAAAATTATCAATTACAAAAATTTGCTTTATATAATTTAGGTAATATAATTTAGTTCTTGACTCGGTGCTGTTAGCCAAATTATTATTAAAAACACATGTCAGAATTCCAGTAACAAGCTACGATAAGTAAAAAAGTTCGATTGCAGCGGGCTTGTTTGTTGGTCACAATGACAATCAACATTTGCGGCGGCTAATAAAGCGCGCTCGCAAAGCTTTGATATTCTCAGTGAGCTCCAAACTGTCCACAGGTGTGTACAGGTTGATTATCTCCGTATTTTTTTTCGCGTGAATCATGGACGTTGGGACTGTTTTACTGACGACATTGCTGGCGTTAGTTTGCTATGTGCTTGCGAAATGGCGCAAGACCATGAGATACTGGCAGGATCTCGGTATTCCCTGCGAGGAGCCCCATATCGTAATGGGCAGCATGAAAGGCGTGCGCACCACGAGATCCTTCGCTGAGATCTGGACGGCCTACTACAAGAAATTCCGAGGAACAGGTCCCTTTGCTGGCTTTTATTGGTTCCGCCGACCGGGTATCTTAATCCTGGAAACCTCTCTGGCCAAGACCATACTCATCAAAGAGTTCAACAAGTTCACGGATCGCGGCTTCTATAACAATCCCAAGGATGATCCGCTGTCGGGCCAGCTGTTCTTGCTGGATGGCCAGAAGTGGCGGTCGATGAGAAACAAGCTGTCGTCCACGTTTACATCCGGCAAAATGAAGTATATGTTCCCCACGGTGATTAAGGTTGCCCATGAGTTCATAGACGTCTTTGGCCAAATGGTGGACCAGACCCCGCCCGCCATTGAGGTAAGGGAGCTCTTAGCCAGGTTCACTACCGACGTGATCGGAACCTGCGCCTTTGGCATCGAGTGCAGCAGCCTGAAGGATCCCGAGGCCGAGTTCCGAGTGATGGGCAAACGATCCCTGGTCGAGCAGCGCCTGGGCATCATCGGTATTGGATTCATCAATAGCTTCCCCAACTTGGCACGTCGCCTCCACATGAAAATGACGGCGGAGCCCATCGAAAAGTTCTTCATGCGCATCGTCAGGGAAACGGTAAGCTTCAGGGAGCAGAACAACATCCGACGCAACGATTTCATGGATCAGTTGATCGATTTGAAAAACAAACCCCTAATTACCTCCGAGACTGGAGAGAACGTTAATCTGACAATTGAGGAGATCGCCGCTCAGGCCTTTGTGTTCTTCGCGGCCGGCTTTGAGACCTCCTCGACGACAATGGGATTCGCCTTGTACGAGCTGGCCCAGAATCAGGAGATACAGAACCGCGTGAGGAATGAGGTCCAGAAGATATGTGAAAAGTATAACGGGGAATTGTCCTACGAAAGCGTTAAGGAACTGGTCTATGTAGATCAAGTAATATCCGGTAAGGGTCTGATGAAGTCTCACCTTCCATATACCCATATAACACTTTGCTTTTGCCTTACAGAAACCCTTCGCCTGTACACAGTTCTTCCCGTTTTGAATCGCGAATGTCTGGAGGACTTTGTAGTTCCCGATAATCCCAAATACGTGATTAAGAAGGGCATGCCCGTCCTCATTCCTGCTGGAGCCATGCATCGAGACGAGAGACTGTATCCCAATCCGGACACCTTCAACCCGGACAACTTTTCGGCGGAACGCGTCAAGGAGAGAGATTCTGTGGAATGGCTTCCCTTCGGCGATGGTCCGCGCAACTGCATCGGAATGCGTTTTGGCCAAATGCAGACACGCATCGGCTTGGCCCTCCTGGTCAAGGACTTTAAGTTCTCCGTCTGCGATCAGACAACGATTCCCATGAAGTACAACAAAAAAATGTTCCTCATTGCCAGTGAGTCTGGAATCTACCTTAAAGTGGAACGTGTTTAAATGTATTCATTTATATCAAGCCATACAAATGTCTATAAACTTGTAGTACTACATGAGATTTAACTGGTTAATAAAACGGCTTGTCATGGCATCATACAGATATCATAGAACTCGCCATTGGCTATGGCAATTAAATCCGTTTAATTATTATACTAAAATGGAATTCAGTTAGGGGTTAAGTAACTACAATTCATGAAGAGAGCATTTCAAGAGGCGAATACCAATAATAATATTGATAGTTAACAAATGAATTTAAAAGCTTTATGTATTTAAAATCGAAATAAGTAAAAAAAAAATGCCTAAAAGTAGGCAATGTATATATTTCAAGTTTTAAATCACAATCTTAGTTCATATTAATCAACCGATTAGCCTAATAAACACGTGCTCTTAATGATTACGTTTAATTGGTTGATAGTACAGATAGAATCAGATTTATAAATTTTTGATTTATGACGAAATGTTTCAGCTATAGAGATAGCTGATATCAAACAAACCTTATAAAGAAGAGCTTCGTAATAACGAATCCCTTATTGGTCATGTTGACTTGTTTCATAAGTTTTTTTAGAATATTTAAAAATCTTCAAAGCCTCAATTGATTAATAATTAAACTCTCGACAGTATCGCTATCTCAAGTGTAGTGACTTACGTAGAGAAATATAAATAAAGTGGATGCAACAAATAGAAAATCAAGTTGATGATATAATAAATAAGTAGTATTTAATAAGTGCTCGGAATATATTAAGTGATGTTAATAATAAAACCACCTGTTAGACCTGTTACCCGTTTAAAGCTGTTAGAAATAAAACAAGTTGGCTTATGTCATATGCAGGACACCCAAATCGTCAAATCCAAAGAGCAGCGTTTTAAATCGTTACATTATTATTATTATTATTTCATACAGTGAACCGAAGAATATCTTCAATTATATTCATTACTTCGCTAACTTGATGAATTTTAGATGAATTTCGTCCGTGGGGCATAATAAAAGGTCTTCTATGTATCTTCTTAGTTGCAGTTCGAACTTGAAGTTGTGGAAGAGCAGGGCCAATCCAAGATGTTGCATTTTATGTTTCCTAGTCAGACCCTATCTATAGTCAGACCTATATATATATATGTATAAATATATATATTTGGTAGTTATTACAGATATATAAATCTAACGATAATAAAAACCTAAAGACCTAATGTAAGCCAAGTTCCCGCAACCGTTACTTCTCTTAGTGATTTAAATTTTTATTAATTCTGAATTCTTTGTAAATTGTACAAAAGGGCTTTACACAAAATAGAATGCATCAATCAATTATTTTACATATACATACAAATATTACTATACAATAGAGTGATTAGCTGCATTTTTCGACTAGATATTTTTGTAACAATTTCCCACAGGCCAGTAATTTTCTAATTACGATTGAACTGAGAGATGCAAAACTTGTACTGCTTCTTAATTAACTTTATTTCGTTCCCACCCTGCTGACTCTCAGACGAACTCCTCCCTTCGGACTCAACAGAATGTCATCGTTGCGATATTCCAGTGGAGCCTTTGTCCCTGTGGGGTGCAGCTCGAACTTGAAGTTGTGGATAAGCAGGGCCATTCCCACGATCACCTGCATCCGGCCAAATCGGAGGCCAATGCAGTTTCGTGGACCGTCTCCGAAGGGCAGGAAGGTGCAGGCAGGTCGCTGCTTTATCACCTCCTCATCAAAGCGCTCCGGAATGAACTTCTCTGGCTCCGGATAGAACTCTGGATCATGGTGGATACCAAGGGTGGGCACAATCACTCCAGTGCCTGGTTCCAAGTTATACTTGGGATTACTGTGCTCATAGCGCTGCGTAGTCGTGCGGATCAAGTGGCCAACAACGGGATGTTTTCTCATGGTCTCTAAGAATAGATTGACATACATTTCAGTTAATTGTTCCCCGTCTATAAGCCCGCATTAATGACTGTAACGTCATCCAATTGAGAGCGAGTGCGCTACTCACCATCGATGACCTTCTCAAGATACGTCAGCTCCCGCATGCTGTCATAGTCCAGTTTTCCATTGTGCTTCGCCAGGACACCATCGATTTCTGCCCTCAGCTTAACCTGAATATCCTGATTACAGGCCAGCTCGAACAAGGCAAATGCCATGGTGGTGGAGCTCGTTTCGAAGCCCGCCAGGAAAAAGATGAAGGCCTGGGCGGCGATTTCATTGAAGGAGAGACCATCCTGCTTGTTGCCGCCATCGTACTTAAGCTTCAGCTCGATCAGCATGTCCATGAAGTCGTTTCGCTTCACCTTGTTCTTGATACGGTAATCTATGGTGTCCTTGATGATGTTCATGTAGAAATCTTCAACCTTCTGGACTATTCCCTTCATGCGCAACTTCGCGGCCAGCTTGGGAGCTCCGAACAGGAAAAGATCCATGGACTTGCCATAACGTCGCTCGGTAATGGCAGCCGTTCCCATCTTGACGAACTCGGCCTTGGGATCCGTCAGGCTATGGCAGTCCAGGCCGAAGGCACAGCTACCGATGACATCGGCCGTGAAGCGGGCCACCAGATCGTGGATCTCTATGGAATCATTTGTGCTGGAGATCTTCTCATTGAACACCCCGATCAGCTCATCGCCCACCGTTAGCACAGTGGGAAACATGTTCTTCATCTTTCCGGACGTGAAAGTGGGCGTCAGTTTCTGTCGCAAAGTCTTCCACTTCTGGCCCTCGATGTTCACAAGATTATTGGAGAGCGGATCGTCCCGCTCATTATGGAATATCCCGCGGTCGTGGAACTTTTCGAACTCACGAATTAGCACTGTTTTAGCAAAATCGATATCCGTGACGATGGCAGACTTTTTGAAATAGAAGTAAAATCCCACAAAGGGTCCATCGGTCTTGTTCTTGAACTTGAAGTACGTTCGTTTGAAAATCGAGGATAAATGCATAGTTTTCATGAACTCGGAGGTGTTACCAAATGGAATTTTGGGGGCATCGTGAGGAATACCCCGGCGCTTCCAGTAGCTGAAGTTTTGATGCACCCACCAGGCGACGAGGGTGAGAGCCCCCACCAACAATACGAATAAAACGGCCATTTCTATGATACTGAGTCAGTCAACCAATGCGGTAGCTCTTATATACCTTGTTTCTTATCCGATTCCGTCATTCTCTTAGACGTCAGACCTCGCTCTTTATTAAAGAGTAACAAAGTCCCATTGATATTGTAAAATGCAAAGTCAGCGTTAATTCGCGAATTTCAACTATGTGGGG